>JABAYD010034207.1:0-12164 GCA_014822095.1 Diplotaxis tenuifolia
ATAGGCTCCAAAACATAGGTTTATATAATAAAATCACAGAAATATCATGACCATGAGTGGGTCAAAATCATGGTATATCAACTTTCCATAAATCTATAAAATCAAATAGCCAAAAAAACTGATTAATCCGTAAAACAAGCAACATGAAAATAAATCCGAATGAAAAATGTAATGATCTCCAAAGATATATCAAACAGTCCAATTTTCCAACCACACTCGTCCAACACACCTGGAAAGAGAAGAAAGAAAGATGAGTAACACATGAGTTATTCAGAAATGATAAGATTTTAATCTTGCACGTCCAGAGATCCAGACATAGCCCTCCAACCAGATTGTTAGTCCAAAGATATAACAAACTTGACACCTAATACGTCACACATAATAAACAAAGAGTTGATAATACTGTAACAAAATGATTAAGAGAATTGATTCGGTTATCCTTATCACTAAAGTGTTTATACCTTTTTTGGAAGCACATCCGGTAAGAATTTTAGAGTTAAGTGTGTTTGAAGTGGAGTAGTCAAAGGATAGATGAAAATTATTTAAAACTATGATCTAAGAAATATTTTATCAATTAATTTTGTTTAAAATATATTAAATAAATTATAGAAAATTATTTATACAATTATCAAAGCTTAAACTAAATAATATTTCTACAATTTGTAGATATTTAAAAGAAGCTCATGGTAATATGATTAGAAAATTATATATATTTTTAAAATTGCATATTTTTTGATGTTTGTTTTAGTAATAAAAATTATAAATTGTAAAATTATAAATATAAATTTAAGAATATTTCAAAAATTATAAAATGTTATTCTATTTTATTTTAGAAGTATATTATTTATTGAATAATAATTTATTACCATATTTTAGGAATTACCAAAATATAAAACAATAATTAAAAATGTCGATGTCGTAATTATCATCAAACCATGTCATATTTGTTAGTATGACATGTCATCTTTTTTTCTTTCAAAATTACTTCTCAAATAATAACTAAAGGATATATATATTTACACATGTTCTCAAGTTATTTTAGTTGGAAAGTACATATTTAACACGTTTGTTTCCATTACTTTTATTTGTAAAATGCTTCCAAGTACTTGCTAACCTATTATTCAGATTAACTGCACACTCATTAGATCAATATGAGCATCAAGTTTATTTACGACTTAAAAAATATGTTATTACGCAAGTGTCAACATAGACTTTGGTATTGATGTAAATTACGTACGTATGTAACAGACTTTCAGTAACAGACTTCAATTTTAATGCATTGTACCAGTGGTGGATCTAGAACTACTATTAATCGGGGTATTTAGTAACTAATTCAAATAGATAAAAAAAATCCATAATGAAAAAATACTTTACAAATTTATCCTAGGAGATTCTATATTCCGAAACTTATTCACTACTACTTCATTTGTCACTTTCTCAAATAATCTTTTTTCAACATAACAAACAACACAATCATTTAAAAAATAATCACTTATATGGTTCGCAAGCTAGTAGTCTTCTCAATTTTCATCGTTGAAAACGTTTTTCAATAGTAGCGATGGTAACAGATAAAGTCAAAACAAATTTCAAAAGCCGATAAACTTAAGCATGAGAAAAATGTTTTTTTTGTCTTCACCATTATACATGCAAGATCTCCAAGATCCTTCAAATTTGAAAATCTTTCATCTTCCCGAATATTGTCAATATAAAGACCTAGTTGATGCTCAAGTGTAATCCGCTCGATAGGACCAAAATCTTCAGGATAAAATTCAGACAATCTCATAATGTTGAACTGATAACTCCCGAAATGAATTAGTGGGACTCAAGAAAGCAATGCAGCCAAGTAAATCCGTGTTTACCTCATCAAAATGATCATTAAACTCTTAAATCTGCATATCCAATACAGTGTAAAAGTATTTCACCTTGTAATCGTGAAAGTTGGTTATATTGCTTCTTTTCCTTGAACTCTTTGAATAAAATTCATCATCCATAACCTTGAACTCAATCTTGTATTTCTCATAAAATGAATAAACTTTATTGATCAAAGATTCTCATCCATCATCTCTGATCTTGTACAATTGTTGCTTGGTAGACTTCACAAGTGACATAGCATTAAGAATGTCTTGATCTTTTCTTTGGAGAGCCTTTGACAAGCTATTTGTGATCCCAAGAAGAAGTAACATCAACTGTAAGTAGAACACAAAATCAAAGGTGTGGAAGTACTTGAGAAGACCATTAGCTTGTCGTCTTTTGATACCATCACTTCCATCTATTTCAACATACTCAAGCACTTTAATGATACAAGCAAACAAATCAACCAACCGCAGTAATGTTTTAAATGAGAACCCCAACGAGTTTTACCGGGTTTTTGAAAAGAAACCTCTTGGTTCAGTCTCTTTCCAGTCTTAATTTATCTTTTCTTAGTTCTTTCCTCAATTTTTTTCCGGTGGTCTTCTCGCACCATATCTTTCCTCTTATAAGAAGCTCCAACCACATTTAACAAGACATTAATCTTATCAAAGAAACCCTACTTCAAAATTCTTCTGAGTTACTGCAAAGACAACTAACTAAAGTTGATGAGCAAGACAATGAACATAATATGTAGAACTGCACTCACTTAGAGTTAGAGCTCTCAACCCATTGAATTCGCCCTTCATATTACCCCTTCATATTACTCGCTCCATCATAACCTTGCCCTCTTAACTTCTTCATACTCAATCCATGTTTAGCAAACAATGAATCATCATCACTATTCAGAGATAAAAAAGATGCTTCTTTCACATGAACCAGACCAAGAAATCTATCTTTAACTATCCCATGTGTATCAACAAATCGAAAAACCACTGCCATTTGCTCCTTATCAGAAACATCTGCAGATTCATCCACCAACAAACAAAATACATCATGACCAACTTCTTTGATTATCAATTCAATAACTTCTTCCGCAGAGCAATGAACTATATCTGTCTGAGTTTTATGGGACACCATCTGGTTGTTTTGGGGGGCATTCTCTAACACAACTTTAATTACAAGCTCATTTTGCTCTGCGGTAATATTTCACAAGCTCCAAAAGTTTTCCCTTGTTAACTGAATCCACAGATTCATCATGACCTCGAAATGGGAGTCTTTGTCTCAACAAATACCTACAAACATCAACTGAAGCATTCAATCGGATTTTGTATTCATTTTTAATCGCGTCATTCTGCTTATTAAAAAGCATGAACACTTGATTGTCCCAGTTTCATCAGATAATCAGCCCTTGTCAATGCACGATTGTGAAAACTATTCACTGCTCCTACATGATCTCGTAATCTCTCTGTCTTGTTCTAGTCATTAAATCTCTTGATCACAAACGCATCACTTCCGCATTTATTTTCAATGTAATCTCTAAACAAGTAGCAGACCAAAGAAAACGCTTTATTCTTTTTTTCACACTATATTCTAACTAATCGCCATAGAGATCAAACCAAGAGGGATTGAATTGTCTCAGTTTATTTTAAATCATTTTTTATGAAATTCATGACCACGAGGTTGAAAAGAACCTCTCATAAGATATTTGCATATTACTTATTTTTTTTTATTTGAAAGATATTCAGTTATCTTTTTTCCTATCTCTAAGATCACTAGGTACATTTTCTAAATCAACTTCACAATCTGTTTTTTTTTTTGGAATGGCAAATTATCTTCAATGTTTTCAGATGTAAATGCAAATTTTCTTTTAGTCTTGAAATATTTTTTTTATTGAAATTTTGCCTGTGAAAAAAAATTAGTACAATACTATAGTTTCTATGTTCTCACGATTTCTTTTACTTGAGTTACATAAAGCAAAATTTTCATTTACCTTTTAACTTCTGTGTTGAACTTATTTTTATTGCTTGTCTGTGTTTATATTTTTGGTGATTAGGAGAAAAAAAATTGATTTGTAAAATTTAGAAGAAAGAAGAAGACAAAAAAACATGGGAGTGGTGGTGCAACTAGGTTAAAAATTAAAAACTTCCATTATTAATTTTCTGTAGTTTTTTATAGGGCTTTTTAAAACTGAACTTATACTTCTTTTTATATTAGACTATATTAGATTTAGGGTTATATAGTCATGGTGTTCTAGAGTTTTTACTTCTCCTACAATTCTATATGTTCATAAATATATCTTGTTAACTATATACAATTTTTCTTATTTTAAGTAGTAGGGGGTACGTGCCCCATAGTGGACCAAATACATCCGCCCCAATAACTATGTACACTAGATGATAACCCGTGCGCATGCGCGGAGTAAGCTTTTTATATTAATGTTTGTTCATTAAATGGTCTTCACTTTTTGCAACATTACAATATTTATCGATTGTAAAATGATGAATACAAATGTTGGTATCTTAAATTATCATAAACCTGGATGTTTAGGACATCATCGATTTTGGTTTGACTTAGACGTATTTTCAAATTTTGGTATTATGCTCATAAATCTCATTCTGGTTTTACTAATTATTGGGTTGGATTCGGTTTGATTCCTTCTCAATTTAGTTGGATTGAATTATAACCAATATCTGAATTCATCCCAAATATATTTTTGTAAAATCTCAAAAATCGACAAAAAAATAAAAAATTTAAATTATTCATAAATCTAATTGAAAATTAGTTAAACTATTTAATCTAACTAAAAGATATTAAAAAAAAACTATAAAATATTTCAAATACTATAAATATATAAATTACCGTAACATTTATAAAAACATTAACAGATTATACGTATCATAGTCTAATTCAGATATTTTGTATAACGGCTCGATCCAGATTCGATTTTTTCCGCTTCATATTTAGGTATGTACTTTGCTTAGGGTAAAAAACAATTATTTTTAAGACTTCATATGCACAAAAATAAATTAAGTTTTGTGATAAAATGATAAAAGAAGATTACGTTTTCTGCTCTCGATTTGTTTACTATTAACTCTCCATAAGTTATTTAATTTTCTACTTTGTATATTTATATTTATAGCATACTCAAGCTTAAATATTAAGATTTAAACATTTTTACTGAAATTTTTAAATTAACATATTTATATATTTTATATAGTATATAATTTGGTTTAAGTGATATTAATATATATATATATATGATATAAATATCTACTAATGAGACTTCATATTCGTACGATTTATGATAATGTGTATCATGGTTGGAAAAAACAAAGTACAGCTCATTTAATTATTTTTGAGACTTCATATATATATATATATCATATATATAATATTATAATATAAATATTTACTAATGAGACTTCATATTCATACAATTTATGATAAATTTGTATCCTATTAGGAAAAAACAAAGTTAAACCATTGATCATAAAAACATTAATGTGAGACTTTTACTATTTTTAGTAATTTAAGATCGTTAAAAAAAATCAAAATATAAGAAAAAATTTAAATTTTTTTATTATAAATTTAATGTGATTGTTTAATTTATTCTAGTAATGTAAAATGAAACAAAAGAGAGAAGACACAAAAATATGTATTATTTATAATCATTAATTACATATATATGTTACTCATATTAGGTAATTTCGTAAGTTTTATTTAAGGAAAGAAAATATCTTGTTTTGTACACTACTAATCATTTTAATAGTTAGTTTAATAAAAAGTATAACATATATTTACATGAACTAACTAAATTTTCTAAAAAATTCTAAGAATCGTTCTGGTGGTGACACGTATTACAAAAACATGTTGGAATGCTCCAAGATTAATATATAGGGGATAAGGAACACACTTTAGTTTTTATGCAAACAACCCAATAATTTCAATCCTAATGTTTGGTCTACACACCATAATTCTGGGACCATTTTTTTTTTTTACTATAAGGTTAAAGATATACAACATCTTTTTTTGGTCAAATAAATTTGTGTTGGAATTAAAAATATCCAGAATTCATGTATTTAGTTAGAATTAAAAATCAATTATAACAGAACTTTTGAATTACAAGAATTTTGAGTTGTTTTACAATCCGCAAACCAATATAACAGTAAAATTTTACTAACATTTTAAGCATATATAGACATACCAGTGAAATCTGTAAAAGTGTTTAAGAAAATTTCTACCAAGCCCTTTTTCAAAAAAATAAAAAATTCTATCAATAACTCTTCCTAATGAGAAAAAGAAGATGTAGCATTTTTAAAACATAAATATTTTAAATATGTTTTATAATAATTGGTTGAGTTTTGATTTTTATTTTAAATTTTTAGTAATATGATTAATCTATGAAAAATTAATAATTTTGTATTATTAAAAAGGGAAACAGCATAACGATATCTCGGTGTTTGAGATGTTCTTAGAAACTGATATAAGGTTTTTATATATATCATAGCCTCGTAGGGACTATCTTACGTCAAAACAGAAGGAAAATGTCTTCTTTGACTGTTATATTGTAGTTTAGTCAAAGACATGCATCTAAAATGCTTGCTTTTCCGAATTAATTATTCAGACAGTTGGCTAACGCAGACAAATAAGGCTCGTAAAGCTGACTTTGAATTCGTCTCTCGTTTATGAGCGTATATATCCATCCATGAACTACAATATAAAACACAGCTGAGAGATTCAAAAAGACATAACGAAAAGAATCCGACCAATCCAGAAAAAGAAAAAGATCAAAGACAAAAGAGATCAAATGATGTTCGAGTCTCCAAGCAAGAAGAGATGGAACTTGTTTTCACCAGCTTCATCTTATAGAGAGACAATTGTACTTGGAAGATATACTAAAAGTTGCAGAGAGCAGAAGCAACAAGGACGAAGATCTATAGAAGAGAGACTCGTTCCGAAGTGGAAAGTTCTGTTGAGGAAGCTCAAGTTGTTGCCTTCTTCTAGAGTCACAAAGGTCACAGCTTATGAGCTGGACGATTACTCTTTGAATTTTGATCAAGGGCCCGGATGGCACGACACCGATGAGCCCGAGAATCTTTCTAGGTCTTTCTCTTCTCGGTTTGCTGATCCCACCAGGATTAGAGCAACACGCTTGCTCTTGTATTAAGTTATTCTTTTCTATTTCTTTTTATTTATATTTATTTATTTATCTTTTCAATGATGAGATACACTAGCTGTTCGAATTGTAAAAATGATTAAAAATGTTAGCCTGATTATTTGTTAGCTAAAATAACCTTTTTCTGTGGGCGCCGATTCCTAACAAAGGCATCAAAGTAATAATAACATGCGATTCTACATGGCATGAAAGGCATGATGTGGATTACTATTCTGTTGAACCTTATTGTTTGGCAAAGTAAGTTAATCTCCATCAGTATTTACTAAATTAAACCATCTGGATGGTTCATAAGGTGGGTCAAATTTTATATTAATATTTTAAAACTAATTTGGATAGATCATTTAAATGAAGCTAATTTTAACATAAAACAGACATCAAGCTATTCTAATGGCTCTTAAACATTGCTGGAGTTTGGGTTACCGTAACATCATAAAGAAGACTGATTGTAAGATTGCAAAGGAGATTTTAGAAGACAACAAACTAAACTTTGCGGTATACAACTGGACAAGGGACATAAGATGGTGCTGCCGAAAGTTTGATGGAGTGCAATTTCAATGAACAAGTAGAAGAAATAATAGAGTATCAGACAAGTTGGCACTTCAACAGATTCTCAAAGCTCTTTTGTGTTTCATTATTTTGTACCAAACAATATCACTAATCGGCTTCATGAAGATTTTGTACTTTCAACATCAAATTAATGAAATAAGTTGATAAAAAAAAACAACAGAGATCAATTCTCGTGACAAACAAATAGTTCGATCGCAAATATTTTGACAAACTAACTCTTTTTTATTTGGGCATCTCCAATTGTTACTATAACTAGATTCTTTCTCTGCGATTTATTACATTTATCATTTTTATTTGTATATGAATTTTTTTATATTAAATTATATTTAACTAATTTTAAATTTGATTTTTTTTTAATTTTTAGTTTGTAAGTATTTGAATATAATTAATTTGTGGTAATGGATAATTTAATTATATAATTAACTTCAACATACCATGAAATTTATACTATTATCAAATATGTTTCTATTATATGTAACACAATTAACTAATAAAATAAGAAAAAAAAATATGAAGAATCAAGTTCGAGATTTTAGAGTTATGTTAAAAAAAATATAATTATGTATAGAACATAAATTATCTTAGTTTAAAAGATCGGAATCTCATCTAGAATAAATTCACGAAAAAGTACTCCAATAACCTACTTAAAATATAAAACTCCATTTTCAAAAAAAAAGCATACTTAATAATATTTTTTACGTGTAATAGTTGAAAACATAAAATTGAATATCGATATAGAATATTATTTTAATATATCTAATGGTAAAATATTATTGTTATTTTTTTTTGAATTTTGGAATATTACATGAATTAGAAGTCTTTAAAATCTAAAATCTATTTAATTAACACAATATATTTTTTATTCATTTATTATTTGGACGTTACAAAATATTGCTTTACTTTTATTTGTATATTAATTTGTCAATAATTTAGTTTCTTTTAAGTAATTTTAACATCACTAAGAACATAATATACTTAACATTATTTATTTAAATATATCCGAATGTGATGTCTCATTTTTATGTGTGTTTGCGTTGAACATATTTAATTTGCTGTTTGTATGTTTAATAACATCTTGTTGCGTGCCGTTCTATGATTTTAATAAATGTGTTGTCTTTTCATTTTTAATACTACTGACATGATTTTTCAGTGATCAGTGATAATGTACTCTTAACATTATGTATTATACTTATCGTATATTTTCTAACTCTTCATGCTGGCACCTTTTTAGAATCATTTTAATTAGATAATAGGTTTAAAGATGTAAATAAAACTGTGTATTGTGTAAATTTAAATTTTTAGTGTAACTGAGCACTATTAATTATAGAAATTATATTATGATTTTATTTTACTAAATCTTTCTTTCTGCGTATATTTTTTTGTTTTAGTTTGTATTTTTACATATTTATTGTCCTATTCTTTTATTGCAGAGAATTGCTATTTTCAATTTGTGTACCTTGATTCTACCTTTTCTTTGTTATTATTTAAAGAATCTGGCATGTTTTAGTAGTGTATATGATATTTTGTTTATTATCTTTCTATAAAGAAAAAAATATCATGAAAATATTAGTGTGACTGAAAATATTTATCACAAATATACAAAGCCCTAAAACCCTAACAAATCACTAATCACTCAACGCCAGTTACAAATCACTAATCACTCAACCCTAAATCCTAATATAAAATATTAGAACTCCACCCTTATTCACTAAATATTAAATCCTAAACCCTAATCACTCAACCCTAAATCCTAATGTAAAATATTAGAATCCCACCCCTACCCATTAAATACTAAACCCTAAGTCCTAAACCCTAATCACTCAACCCTAAAACCTAATATAAAATAAGAAACATTTTTCAAATTTCATATCCTAAGTATACTATTCAGTTAAAAAGATATTAGGGTTAGAAAACAGATATTAAGAGGAAACGGGAAGACAAAGTGTTAGAAAGAAACGGTTGATAATATTGGGATTTTATGGTTTCTAAAGTTGTCTTAGATTGGGCCATTTGATCCCACATGCAAGAAGAGAATTTTCAGAATTGACTAGGTAAAGCTGAGGTGAAGAGATGAAGCTCACTTGCTGGTTGATTTAATTAATTTGACGTGGACACTTTCTCTATATTGATGATATTCTCCTTTTATTATTGTTCAACTATTAGAATCATTTAGTTATAATGCCTAACTGTTAATATGTTTTTATGGGAATTAATCAGTGAAATACTCTTTTTGTTAAAGTATTTTAGAAGTATAATAAAAAAATATGAATGTATATTAATAATTTTATGAAATATATTAGTCTTTTATATATAATATTTTGTATTAAATTTTAGTACTTTAAAATACTTTGTAATGATTGGATTTTACATTGTAGAAAGAGATTCATGAATTTTGGATAGTAGTATCTCATTTAACTCATGATTATCTTTACAAAACTAAAAAGTGAGTTTGTTTTGATGAATTATAATCTAGATCAAAGAATATAAAGCATACTTTGCATATTTTGACATAAGATAGACCACTATCATCGATACTGAACTCTCATAATTGAGACAAAAAAATATGAAGTATACTTTGCATATTTTGGCAATGTGAAACATATATAAATTATTTTAAATAGACTAATATCATCAAAAACTGATTCCTCATAATCAAGAGCAAACTTTATTTTGACTTGACTATACAGTAATTATATAAATAATTCATTTTCATATATATATTTATTATGTTGGTTTGGTTGATTAAAAACTACACAAAGCTACATTTGTAAGCCTCATGTCACATGCTACTATACACTTGAAGTTATAAAAATGTGTGTTTTAAATTATGAAGAACCTTGCTCTGTTTCCGTGGTGCGAGATAAAGCGGTTCTGGTGTCTGAAGAACGCCTCACTTGTTTAACTTTAACTGTTGCAGGATGGTCTTTGCCAAGTTCCACATAACGTACAGTTTTCTTCTTCACCATTGATTAAGAAACTTCAGAGCTTTTATGCTGAAGTACAGTCAATACATATGATATCGGAGGGTGGCTATGCAGGTAATGGAAAATGGTTATGTTAGGAGCTGGTCGAAAGAAATTATAAACTTCTTCTGACTTCTGGGATTACTTTCTTGTAGCAATCGTAACGCTTTAAGAAAAATTAATGACCAGCCTGTTGTCGAAGGAAAATGATAAGTCTGTTTTGCGGGGTACATTTTTAATGTTCTTAAAACATATAATTTCTCGTCCATCTAGTTTTTTTTTGACGGCTCTCTACTATATATATATATATATATATATATATATATATATATATACATATATATATATATATTGTATGCAAATGTTTTGTTTTTACATATTCCTTGGATTATTTTTTCCTTACTCATGTGTGTTATGTTTATCTAATTTAATTATACTTTCGGAATTTTGTAACTCAAAACAAAGGGATAATGATAATTTATAATAAACGTTTCTAAGCTTTTTTTTTTTATTTGTCATCAACTTAAACGGATTCTAAACAAACTCTGCAAAACAAACGGGTAACTCCAGATCCGTATGAACAACATACAACGGTTTCTTCGTGACACTACGTGCTAGATTGTCCACCTTTGTATTAAGCGTTATGGGAATATGAATGATTTCTGAGTGTGTGAAACTTTCTTTGAGGAGCTTTATGTCGTCGAGATGACTTGCAAACGCCGGCAATTCTTCTGGTGCAGAAACCATCCTCACCAACTGAATACAATCCGTCGCAAAAGTGACATGGTATTGACGCAAATTCCTCATACTTTCCATAGCCCATATTAGAACTTCCATCTCCAAATGCAAATCCGATAGACATGCTCTCGTATACCTCGCCCCCCCCCTTTAAACCCTGGAGACCTGGAAGAGTACTATACCACCCCGGTCCCGAAAATCTTTCTTTTGCTTTCCAAGATCCGTCGGTGAAGCACTAACGCCCCGGTATCTGTGGTAACCTTATCTCATTGACCTCCTGCAGAACATGAACATTTTTTTATTGATGCTCGATATCACTTAAATTACCCTTAAGGAGTGAATTACTCTCATCAAAAGAGGTTCACACTAGATCTTAGGGATCGAATCCACAGAGGGCTAAGGCAAACACTAGATCTAATAGTTATATGATTAAGCTAGGCTAATAAGTATTAATGCACTAACTAAATATAATAAGCAGTAAACAAGTTGAAAAATATAATTATTCAACTTGGAAAGAAGTTGTTTGATGGAAGGATGGTTGCTAGATCTAGGGTTTCTATTCAGGTAATCAGGATTATAATGCTATAAATGACTAACAAGTTGCATGCATGTTATTAAAGAGTTTCAACTCTTAGTTAAATCCAATAGCTTTCGCTAAATAGACTCATCCATTGACCTAATTGCCGACGATATAGATGTTTGACAGCTTGTGTCGGTCGATATATGTGCCGTCGATCGATTACTCTATAGGAGCATCGATCGATATAGCTTTAGATCGAATTGAATATGTGCCCACCAAGATCATAAACCGGCTCTCGCAATCCCTAGAGGATCTTAGCTTATACCAGATGATTTCAGGAAGATGATTC
>JABAYD010034212.1:0-16305 GCA_014822095.1 Diplotaxis tenuifolia
ACAATTTCATACTTACACGAATTGGCAAAAACATCACATATAATCTGATCCATAATATATTATGCTTTCAACTAGATAATTATGCAGAAACTCTTTGTCATTTAAGTGTTTTTTAATAGATAAAACTAAATTGATTACACATTTTGGTTCATATTTTTATTATATTTTTATTTTTTTCGGTTGTTCTTCCCACAATATTTACATACAATTTATATGAATAATCTTTGGCTTCTAAAATATCTAAAATTTATTTAAAATACTAAAATGGTTAGATAATATTAAGAGATATTTTCGGTCCACCAAATCTAAACTAATAATTTCATAGCGCAATTAAATCAATAGCATTTAAAAAACATTTTCTATTTTAAGCAAACATCATTATTAAAAGATACCAATCTTACTAATCAATCTGTATACAGACAAATATCTATTAATAAATACTCAATAAATTAATAATTTTTAAAAATTAACAAATTTCATCCGTCCCAATTTGAACTGGTTCAAAATTTGACACAAATCGATAGAATTAAGATAATACTTTTTTTTTGTAAAAGTTTATGTAAGTATGGTATCATTTAAATTATAAACAATAATTTATATGTATACATATTTTATGTAAGTAAGAACATATCATTAAATTATTTGTTTTACATTCACAATGGAGTTATCTTTATATTTTTTCTTAACATTTAATACATTTTTTTTCCTGAGATTTAGTAATATTATATCTAAAACTACATCTAAATTATATGTAATATATATTATATACATTAAATAATATAATAAAATTAATATAAATGTCAAATTTTTAAAAAATAATAATCAATTTCTATACAATAAAATAAAATATTTTTCTTATCTTAGAATAAATATATCTTAAAATAAAAAAAAATCTAAATAAGATATTTTTTTGAATTTAGTATTTCTATGAATTAATAAAATTTTAAAGTCCAAACATTATTAATTTATAGAAGTTATATTGTATTATGTTAAACCGACCTTGCACATCAGATCTGATTTAGCTAAGAAACCGAATATAATATTACCTAAAGATCTTCATTCAATTAATTGACCAATATTACTTCTTACAAGTCAGATTTTCGTATTTACGTACCTCAATAATGAATATATTTTTTATATTCTTTTTGAAATAAAAGAATGTTTATTAAATCTTTCAAACCGTATATTTTTCGTGGTGGGATTTAAATGTTTTTAAATTAAATAAAATACTAATAAATTTCAAATAAATTTTTATACAGTTTCTGAAACACTTTAAATTTCAAAAGAAAAATCATTTTTATAAGAAAGGTCGAATTTGGAACATATAATTTGAAACTATTTTTTACTATTCATTCTTATTTATATATCTATTTATCAAAGCGTATAAATGTGTTTTGTCTATTTCAGATATTATAAAAGTTTGAATGGGTTCGATTCGGTTTAGTCAGGTTCGGTTCAAGTTTAGTTAGGTTTTGTTCATGTTTAGTTACATATCCAAAATTCGGTTACACCTTAAATAATTTAGGTTTCGAATATCAATCGCGTTATCAGTTGATTTGTACTTCGATTACTCAAGATATTTTCAATATTTTTAATAAATTTTTGTATGCGACTTCCTCAAACCATATTGTCGTTTTTCAAAAACCACTTAAAACTAGTCTATCAACCATACGAAACTCGTATTTGAACTATACATGCAATATCAAATATATCATGATATACTAAACCTTGCATGAATGAGAATCATACGTAATAAAAAGTAAATATTAAAATTAACAACTATCAGTTCTATAAACTCATTTAGGATTTTTGGACTTGGTTTATTTGTCCAATCCTTTTTGTTTCTATCTATTAAATATGGATTTTTTTTTATTTGGAATATCAAATTTACTACTCCTTTAATAAAGAAGTAGTAAATTTATAATGTCACTATATAAACACTGGAGTATGAAACTGTAATTAATATCTTTTCTATTTTTTTTGCCGTAACATCATACCACCAATCTCAATTGTTATACAAATATTATATAAATTTAAAATTTAAAATCTTTATACTTTTCAGAAATTAAATTAAAATCCTATTATTTATCGATGCAACAACAAGAAATAAATAGCATGCGCAATTTGTTCAAAAACAAATTTTGCATGCGCGATCGCAGTAGCTGTCAAACAAATAAGTATATAAACAATGCTTTTCATTTCATCCATCTAACCATTTTTGGAGATGACCATTGAGGCCGAACAGATTTAATCACCAACTAGAATTTGATCAGTACATTCACAAAATATTTTCTACTTTCTGAAGGATTAAATTAAGATTGATTATGGTTTTTAAGTGCGTTTACATTAGTTATGTTAGTATATAGTTCTTGGATATTAAAGCAAACAAAATGATATATGAATTGTTTTAAAAACTTGACCGACCGGTTGGACTGGTAACTCCATTACTAAGGTAAATGTGGGGGTTTTCTAAAATTGGATTAGTGTAGACCCAATAAAATTGACCTAATACCGCTAACATGTGTCCCGATTTTGTTGTGATATTGTTAACAAACTCAATTATATCTAAACGATTGTTCTTTTAGTGGTTGTACATCAAATATAGTTTATTCATTTTCAACGCATATTAAGTTTGTTGGTTTATTATAAGACTGGATATAAAGATATTTATAAAAATAAGAGAAAAATGTAATGTCTTAACCGTCTACAGCTAATCTGTCCGTGGATCTTATCTTGTCTGATGCACGGTGTGTTAATTTTTAGGAAGTTTGAAATCATTGTTCATTGAGTATGAAATCACCACATGATTTTTTTTCTGTGCTTTAATCTCATTCATATGGTATCACAAATCATTTTTTCGTATGTCACCTATCCTTCCATTACTCTAGCATAAACACACCTTATTCTGGAGTTCTAAATGATGTATACCAGAAAAAGTAAGTATAATTTGGTGATATAAGAAATCAAATCAATTCTCTTAAATTTTTCTACATATATCAAAAACCGAAATATTACAGTTCACCCCTTTTCGTTGCACCCCGAGATCGTTACCCATGTTAGTGTGAGCCCTCACTGACTCCACACTCGTCTAGGTTCGGCTCTGATACCTTTTGTAATGTTCCAACCGTCCACGACTAATAAGTCTCACACGCCTGCTCTTTGGACCTGTGGGGTCCATCCTTTCTGATGGGTAGTGCGTAAATTTATCAAACGATCATTAATTTTGTTTATTGACCATGCAATAACCACATGACATTTTCTCTTGTTTTAGCCTCACTCACACGATATTGCGAATCACTTCTCGATAGATCACCCATCATTCCACTACTCCAGCTCAAGCACGCTTAACTCTCGAATTCTAAATAGATGTCTGATGGAAAAAGAAAACAAACTTCTGTGACATAGGTAGCCAAGTTAGTTTTTTTTTTTTAAAAGTTTCGCCTCCTCTAAAAAGAACATAATGTTCTTGTTGTGCCTCAGGATCGTTACTCATGTTAGTGTGAGCCTTCACTGACGCCACACTCATTTGAGTTCGGCTTTTTTTACCACTTGTAACACCTTGACAACCCACGAATAGCCACCCATGCCCGCTCATTCGGCATGTGAGTTCCATCTCATCTGACAAATGCGTTAAGTATTTGCAGGTTCGAAATCCTTGTTTACTGACCTTAAAATCACTATATTACCTTTTCATGTGTTTTGACCTCACTCACATGGTATCATAATTTTCTTTTGAAAAGTTCATCTATCATTCCACTACGCTAGCATAAACACATTTAACTGTGAGATTTTAAACATATATATGCCAAAAAAGGTAAGCGAACTTGGATGACATATAAAAAAATTACTAACCTTAACTTTTTTTTCTACATATAGCACAAAGTGAGATGTTACGAAAAGATTGGTGTGTAAGAAAATAAAACATTACAACAAGTTTTACTGAAGATCTAAGAAAAAACTGAGAAGAAGAGAAAACGGTAGGTGGCAGTTGCTTATGGAAATTTAAAAAAAACAAGTATTTATTATTATTTAATTTTTGAATATTCTGAACTTATAAATTGCAGAAATAATAAAGTATATCTATAATTGTAAATATACATATTTAAGTTTGTAACAACAAAAAAGTACAAATGGTCTAGATAACCAGATCAAAATAAATAAAATATTTAAGTTATATTACCATTAATATATTTATAAAATATTATTATTAATTCTAGTAAAATTTGATATATATATTAACATACTAAGTTAAAATCTGCGCCTTGTGAGATGAAATTGCATATTTAAATTATTTTTCTATAATATATGTTTTTTATATATTAAAAATTCAGTAACTAATACATATATAACTAAATTTTTGCGAATGCGTAAATAAATTTTATTAATCCAAAAAATTACTGTTTCTGTTCATTTAGTTTTTTTGATGATTTTTATATTGTGTGATGTTTAAAATATTTAGTAATTTACAAATTTTAAGAAACAGTCACCGCAAAGTTTAAAATGTAAAAATACGTTGTCAGTATTTTATCAAAAAAATGTTCAGATAAAATTTCATAATTAAATGATATATTAGTTTTATGCTAATTTTATATATGAATCATTTAGTTGTATATCAATAAATAAATAATGATAATTTATATAGAAATAATTTATGAATATTAAAAATTATTTGTATATCAAAAAATAGATTTTATATTTTTAATAAATTTATTGATGACAAAAAAATAAAAAAATAAATTTATACTTTTAAATCATAATATTTCATATTTCAAAGATAATATAACTTTTTTTTTGAACATCGAACGATTGATCTATTACTCAAGATAATATTGAATTAGAAACTCTATTCTGTGTTCTAGAAACATAGAAAAGCTTGAAATATGGGAAGCAAATCCGCAATGTCATGAGTTTCTCTAACTTCGTCGAAAAACTTGGCTATTCTTGTGGAATTCTTATCATCGTAATCATCTCCTTACAGTTAGTCTCGAAGCTCTGACATGGCGAATGTTGAAGCTCCAAAGTGTCTCTATCAATTCCCCTGAATAGTTTATCAAATTAGCCAAGGATATGGGTCTCTGTCCAGTTCTGGTTCTATTATATCATTCTTCATCCAGAAAAGATAGTCCGTATTCGCATAGGTGCTTTGTAATAAAAACATGGTTGGGCTTGGGGGCGATGAGGATAAGGCCCACACTTGCATTTCCGCTGGGCACAGAAAAATTGCATGAGTGATTGACTCTTCCGGTTCACCGCAGCGTGGGCAATTGTTATCACATCTCATATGCCTATGATTTAATGGACTCGTAACAACCACATGACCTTTTATTAATTGCCACATAAGATGACACATCTTTTGAGGTGCCTTAATTTTCCAGGCATGAGCTTGGAGTCTTGTTATACTAGGCTCAGAGACTTCAAGCTCTTCCTCCTTCCCTAGTATTCTCCGTGCAACCCAATATCCTGATTGGACTGTGTACTGTCCATTCTTTGTATAGCTCCAGCCGTAAGTGTCCCGATGATGAGTGGAGCTTATGGCCATACTCCTTATGAGAGGAATGTCAGCCGCGTTAACATAGTTCACTAGCCGTCCTAAATCCCATGTCTTCGTTTCTTGGTCAATTAGAGCACTTACTCTCATGTTTGGGTGCATGACTGGTGCAGATGGGGTTGCTGATCTCGCTAACGTGGTAAGGATCCAAGGATCCTCCCATACTTTAACCTAATTGCCCGAATAAATATTATGTCTTATACCCAGCAATAGTAATTCTCGTGACGTCGATATACTGGTCCACACATACGATGGACTACTGATAGTTAGCTTATGCAAAGGCGAGCCCAACCTATAGTAGCGGCCTAGCAAAACCCGAGCGACCAAAGAATCTGGATGCTGTACCAGCATCCATAATTTCTTTGGTAGCAGCGTAAGGTTAAACTCATGAATCATTCTGAACCCAATCCCTCCTTCCTCTTTGAGAGGCATAGTTTGTCCCAAGTTGACCAGTGTATTCCTCTTTTTTTTTTTTTGGGGGGGGTTCGAACTTCACCAGAACTGTGCAATGGCACTAGCTAGGTCAGATCCGGCCTCAGAATTATGTGGGCTAGAAGCCAAAAAAATATGTGGCCGACTAGGTTCGAACTCATGATCTCATCAAGCTAGTAAGTACACAGCTACCAACTAGGCTATAGGAGATTTTGACAAAAACTCTGCCGAATTATCACTTATTATTTGGCGGCCGAAAGCAAGTTCTTGATCTGCTTCTGTTCAAGGCCGGCTCTGGCTAGGTTATCACAAATCTCCAACGGGAGCAGAAAGAAAGACATCACATATGTTGGAAGGGCTAGCAGTATGCATTTAATCATGACTTCCTTCCCACCTTTTGAAAGCCACCTTCCCGTCCATCCATTAACTCTATTCCTTAATCTTTGAGAACAACAAAAAGCTTGCACTTAGACCCACTGATGTGCTCTGGGATCCCTAGGTATGTACCCATCTCTCCTTCATTCTGAATCCCAAGTGTATCTTTAATCTTTTGACTGACATCCTGGTCGATTCTCTTACCAAATGGTAAAGAGGATTTATCAAAGTTAATACATTGACATGAAGCTTGACCACATCTCCTGACAACTTACATTCCTTCTTCACATTCACGGGGCTCCGCCTTACAAAAGAACATGCTATCATCAGCAAGAGGAGGTGAGATACCGATGGACACGCACGCGTGATACGCATCCTCGTTATCTTCTCTTGATTCTTTGCGTTATTTAGAAGGCTAACGAGCGCTTCCGTGCATAGAATAAAAATGAAAGGGGACAGAGGATCCCCTGCCGCAGACCTCTCTCTGGGATAATGTTTCCTCTTGGCTGGCCATTCATAAGGACCTTGTACTTGACTGATGTCACACATCTCATTATCCAGGTTATCCAGATCTCTAAAAAGCCCATTTTTTGCATGACAGCTTCAATAAAGGACCATAATCCTGTCATACGCCTTGCTCATGTCGGTTTTAATGGTCATCCTCTTGTTGCGTCCACTCGGTTTTATTCTCAGAGCATGGAACAACTCCTGGACAATCATAATATTATCAGATATCTATCTCCCAGCAACAAAGGCTGGTTGGGTTTCCAAAATCCTATCTGGTAAAACTTTTTTTAACCTCTGGCATAAGATCTTAGAGATTATCTTGTAGCTAACATTGCATATGCTAATGGGACGCATCTGACTCATCTGATCCGGCTTGTCTACTTTCGGAATGAGACATATATTGGTAGCATTAAGACCAGAAGGCAGGGTTTCTTCAAACAAGAATTGATTAACCATAAGAGTTAGATCATCTTTTACTATGTCTCAAAATTTCTGATAGAACAGCGCATTCATTCCATTTGGCCGTGGAGATTTCTCTGAATGCATCGTAATCAGTGCCAATTAAATTTCCCACTTAGTAACCGGGCCTGTGAGGGCATCATTGTTTGCTGCAGTAATCGTTGAAAAATATATTCTCAATATATATTTTAAATATAAATATATACATCTATATATATATATCTTTAAAAAACATTATATATTAATGTTTATGATATAAAATTAAGCTTTAGGAAAATTATTATTAGAATATTTCTGTGAAATTGATATTAGTGAAACAATGCTTAATTATGCAATCAACATTTTTCATAAAAGCATTTAGAATAACACTTCCAATATGCATGCTCTCCAAATTCTCTTTGCTCAATGCTTTTATAAAAACCCTTTGGGAGAGTATTTGCAGTTATAATATCTAAAATTTTAAAATAATTATATATAAGTTATTTATTTTATTTAATAAGATAATGAAATAATTTTTATAATAAAAAATAAGATAAAAAATTGCTATTAAAATTATTATTAACTTGAAAAACATTTCATATTTAAAATATAATATGTTTATATAACTACACATATTACTCATTATTTTTAATAACAAAATATAAGACAATACATATTTATATATTTTTTTGCGAAACTGACTCAAAACTTCAAGTCAAATACAAAACTAATTTTTTTTGGCATTTCATTTGCCTTATCCATCCCAAAAGTTCTTACCATTCACGAAAATGCAATTTTATTATTATTATTATTATTATTATTAGAAAATGAGTGTTTTACTCTCTCATCCTCATCTTCATTAATCAATCACGAAAATGTTCTTACTTTCTATTTAATTGGCACTGCTTATGTCGAGGATGAGAGAGTAAAACACTCATTTTTTTTATTCTAAAGTTTTTAAGGATCATATAGCCATTCAAGCTCATGATTCCTGGTAAGTAACGATTACGTAGCTGATCTGGTGAAGTTGTGTGTGCTTGGAGAACTAAGCAAATTCTCTCAGTAGTTGAATGTATGAATTGAATTTTTTCCCAAATTTGTTCACTAGAATACTTACATGTAAGTCTTCGTAAGTCTTCTCAGCCTTCCACGGAAATCCTCTCATCAAATAATAGGTTAGAGAAGATTATCGTGGAAATTTTCCAACGTTTCTTTGTTGACAAAAAAAAATTCGAGAACACTTACCTGGAAGTCTTTTCGGATAAATATGTTAGTTTTGCAATTGCCAATCTGGGTAAGAAATTTGACTTTTTACAAAATATTTCTAGTAAGTCTTCTCAACCTTTACATTAAGTCTGCTTGCTATCGGTGGAAGTCTGTGTAGGTTATTTTTGCAATTGAAAATTTAAACTTAAAACAATTTAATTTAAATTTGAAAGATTTACCCGGAAGACTTTCAGATTTTTATTCCGTGATTCAGGTCAAATCTAAGGTAATAAAAGAATTCTTACCATGTAAGTCGTCTGGCGGAAGACTTACCTGAAAGTCTTCTCAACAAAGGTCAAATATAATCAATTGCAAAAATAACCTACGAATACTTCCAGCGATAACGAGCTGACTTAATGTAAAGGTTCAAAAGAAGGTAAGTTTTCTGGCGGAAGACTTACCTGGAAATCTTATGTAGAAAGTCAAATTTCTAACACAGGTTGATCAATTTCAAAAACTAACATGTTTATCCAAGAAGATTTCTAGGTATTTTCGAGATTTTTTGTATTATAAAAGTAAACTAATATTTACAAAACAAAAAAAAACGACTTTCTTAGAAGTCTCTTATAGAAGAGACTTCTCTGAAAGTCTTCCTTTGAAAATTTTCAATTGCAAAAATGACCTAAATAGAAAATTTTCATGGAAGTCTTCCACCTGAAGACTTATTTGAACTTTCAGTAAGTCTTCTAAGACAATGTATACTAAATTTTTATTTTTCTTTAAATTGAAAATGAATTCTGAATATTTTTTTTCACATGTTTCAGATAATTTGGGTCATGGAAAAAAATCATAACTTAATTGCTGATAACTACGAGCCTACCAACATTCATGTTGTTTTAATGTTTCTAGCTAATCTGAGAAGACTTATTAATAAGTCTTCTCTCAAAAGACTTTCATGGAAGTCTCCCAAGTTAGTTTTTGTAAACTTGTATTTTTAAGAACGTTAACTAATTTAAAATATTTTTTTTAACTTTCAAAAGTGTTAAATAATTTCAAGAAGATTATAATGTGTACATGAAAATGAAGTTAGAAGAGTTAACCTACTCATTATATCTTAATTGTTTATAATTATAAAATTTATTGGTTTTACTTCTTAAAAGACTTTGGTTGTTTTACTTCTTAGAAATTAAAAGTGATGAACAACTATTGTAAGTGGGAGAAGAAGTTGTTTATAGTTACAAACTTATATTAATTTTTTGCAGAGTATGGGAGATCCAAAGATGAAAAATACTACACAATGAACAACATGTTTTGAGTCTGAAGGCTATTGAAGTTTTTTATTTCATTAATTTGTAAACGTGGAAAATACATTGCTAGCAGATATATTACATATGGAGAAACATCATTACTGATTTTACAAACATAGAACATACTCTTATGCTACTCTTTTTACTTTAATAATGTCAAGTAATTTTACAAACATAGAACCATACTTTTATTCTACCATATTTTTCATTACTATTTCTTCAAATTTACAAAAAAACACAACAAAAGAGTACACATACAAATCACAAAATAGAAGACTTAAGACTACATCAGAAGACTTCCAGAAAAGTCTTCTGAACGTCTTCCGAAAGTTTTCTGTAAGTCTTCCAATGTCTGACTCAGATCTGAAAAACCTGAATATCCAAAAGCGTTCAAATGACATAAAAACAGAGAAAAAAGTAAAAAAAAAACAATATTTTTAATCTTAAATAACAACTAAAACAATCACACATGTTGAATCTATAACTTATTAGAATCCAACATATAAAATTCTGACTCATATCTGAAAAACACACAAATCCAAGAAAGTGATAAAATCTGCAAAAAAAATTAGTAAAAAGGACTAAAGATAAGAGGTTTATGCAATAAAATATTACAAAATGAAGAAAAATCAGACATGAAAACTTACCAAAACGCTCAGATCTATTGTGAAAGAGGAGACATAGAAGAAGACCATGTTAGAAGACTTAAGACTACATCAAAAGACTTAAAACTACATCAGAAGACTTACGACTACGTTGGAAGACTTAAGACTACGTCAGGATACTTCCACGAAAGTCTTCTGATCGTCTTCTGTAAGTTTTCCAATGTCTAACTCATGTCTGAAAAAATCTACATATACAAAAACGTTCAAATGACATCAAACCAGAGAAAAAATTCAAAAAAACAATGTTCTGAAGTTTTAAAAAAACAACTAAAACAATCACATTATGTTGAATTTATAACTTATTAGAATCTAACATATAAAAGACACAAAATACATATCAGAAATTTATAGATCTACCTTTAAATGAGTGAAAGATGACAACTATGTAATGAAAAACCTGCAAAACAAGATAAAATAGTGAGAAACATATAAAAATGAGAAATTGATATAACGTTTGGTGTTATCAAATTTAAATAGTTTAGAGAGAGGTTAGAGAATTTTAGAGTGAGAAATATTACATTTGTTTTGCCTCCATTTGAGAGGAAGAAACCGAATGTGTAAATTTTTCTTTAAATAGGAAGACAAATGTTCCAATTATGTTAAATATTATAGATACATAAGTAAACAAAACTAATAAAGTGTTTTATATAAACAAAACTAAACACATATATCAAATTTAGTTTGTTTTTAAGCAAAAATTAAGATTCCACAATCTAACTTTAAGAACACATACAATGGTATAACATATTTACCAAAGCCTAGACCAAAGAATATCATGATTAACTTACATTCACTCATCTATGTTGAAAACTATTTAATTTTAGTAAATCTAAATTTACATCATTTATAGATGTCTATAATTATATGATTAGGATTTTTACTAATCAAAATATTTTTATAGAATTTATAATTTTTTTTAAAATCTATATGATAAGAAGACTTTCAGGTTAGTCTTCTCACTCGTAGAGTTATAACGGTAAACTGCAATGCTATTTTTTGTTTTGTTTTGTCATGAGGGGATATTTGTAATTTCACTAACCTTTTGAGTTACTTTTCCATTTGATTAAAGTTGGGGTACACATTTGTATTTAAAATCGAGATTTGAATCATATTTGGCAAATCCCCCTATAAACATATCTATATTATTATGAAATAAATAAACTATATGATATATTAGTTTTATGATAATATATATATATATATATATATATATATATATATACGAATCATAATAGTGGTATTACCAATAAATAAATAATAATAATTTATATATAAATTATATAATTAGTTTGTTTTATTTAATTATATTAACAATTATTTGTATATCTCAAAAATAAAGTTTATCTTTTTAATAAATTTTTTTAAATAATTGTATTTCCTATTTAAAAGATAATACAACTTATAAAACTGAAAAAAATCATCATTTTAATAACAAATATATTATTAATATATTTTATAAATATAAATGTATATATATATGTATCATTTTAAAATAAAATAAAAATATTAATGTTTATCATAGTTTTAAAATTGTATATTGTTATTGCTTTATACCAATCACTTTTTTAAAAACTTTAAAGAGAGTATACAGTTTCTATAGCATACTACTTCTATAACATAATGCTATTGCTTTATCAACAGTTTTACCAATCGAGGCCATGGGGGTACACTAATTTTATCAAATCTTTAATACCAAGGTCATTTATTTTCATATACACTTTAGCTACATTAGGTAATTCTGTTGTTTTAAGGAAAAAATTGAGAACCTTAATAATTAATTTATGGTTAGTGTAATAAAAAACATATAATTTCTTTAGATGCACCAACATATTTTTCAAAAGATTCTAAGAATAGTTGTGGTGATGACATATGGCTACCTTAAATGTTGGTTTTACTTCTTAGAAGTTAAAAGTGATGAACAACTATTGTAAGTTAATGAGAAGAAGTTGTTTATAGTTACAAACTTATATATATTGCGGAGTATGAGAAATCCAAAGATGAGAAGAACTACACAATGAACATCATGTTTTGAACCTGAAGTTGAAGTTTTTTATTTCGTTGATTTGTAAAAGTAGAAAATACATTGTTAGCACATATATTACATCTTATGAATCATCATTACTGCTTTTACAAACATACAACCATACTCTTATTTTGCTCTTGTTTACTTTAATAATTTCAAGTAATTTTGGACAATAAACATACTTACTATATTTTTCATTAATATTTTTTCAAATTTACAAAAAAAAATCACTACTAAAGATTACACATACAAGTCACAAGACAGAGCACAACAAAGATCATTTCTCTACAAAGACAAGTTTGGACTCCACTTGATATGAGAGAAGACTTGTCAGAAGACTTCATATAAGTCTTGTAGTGCATTATTTGTTAGAAGACTTCTCATAAGTCTTCTAGAGTCTGACTCTTATCTGAAGACATACAAATCCAAAAATGGGATAAAACTTGCAAAAACAAAATTAGTAAGAAAGACATGAGAAAAATGAGAAACTGATATTTTATTTTGGCACTAATGAGAAGCTGATATAAAATTTGGTGTTTTTATGTTTAAAGAGATTAAATAGAGATTGAAAAATTTTAGTTTGGAAAAAAAATATAGGAGCTTTATGCAATAATAGACTACTAAATGAAAAAAAAAATCTGACAAAAAAACTTACAAAATGCGCAGAGCTGTTATGAAAGAGGAGACATGGAAGAAGACTATATCAGAAGATTTAACACATATATGTCAATTTTTAGATCCTAAATTTATTATTCACCGAGAAGATTTACGTTGAAGTTTTCAAGTGCATTATTTGTTATAAAACTTTTCAATAAGTCAACCAAATCCTTGAATTAACTAACTAACTAAATCTTAAATCTGTATTAAACCTAAATTTAAATTATAAAATGCTTAATATACAAAAAACTAAATCCATATATGTAAAATTTGTTTCTTTAACATATTAAGATTCCAAAATCTAACAAATAATTCAATATGTTGAAAAAAATTTATTAAATTTAAATTTATATCACTTATAAATGTCCATATTTAGATGATTATGATTTTCCCTTACAAAATATTTTTAAAAAAATTATAAATTATTTTAAGAACTAATACACTAGAAGACTTTTCATGGAAGACTTATAGAAAACTTATTGAAAGACTTAATTTTAGGAAGAAAACCTAAATTATTTTAAAATTTTAAGCGGGAAACAGTTGTTAAGTCATCCAATAAGTTTTCTAGTGCATTATATCGTTGAAAATTTAAGTCTTCCAAAACCTCAAAATCAACAAAAAACTTTATTAAATTTAAAACAAACTTATAAAGTGTTTAATATACACAAAACTAAACACACATAAGTCAAAATTAGTTTAAAAAAGGATTCCACCATATAAACTTAAAATACATACAATACTATAAATTAGTTACGAAACCCTAAACCAAAAAATATCATGACTAACTTACATGCAGTCATCTATGTTGAAAACAATTTAATTTTATTAAATCTGAATTTATATCACATACAAATTTCTATAATTAGATGAATGTGATTTTTTCTCTATCAAAATAGTTTTTATGAAATTTATAAATTATGTTAAGAAATAATACACTAGAACACTTTCTCTAGAAGACTTATGAAAGACTTATTGGAAAACACAATTTTAGGCGGAAAACGTAAATTCTTGTAAAATTTTAAGAGAAACTGCTGTTAAGTCATCCAGTAAGTCTTTAAGTACATTATACTTCGAAAATTTAAGTCTTCCAGAACCCCAAAATCAATTATATAACTAAATTACATACAAATTTTTTATTAAAACTTATAATAAACTTATAAAGTGTTTAATATACATAAAGCTAAACACATATAGGTCAAATTTAGTTTTTTTTAATAACAAAATAAAGATTCCATAATCTAACCCTAAAAACACATAAAATACTGTAACATATTTACCAAACCCTAAACCAAAAAATATCATGACTAACTTACATTCACTCATCTATTTTAAAAACTATTTAGTTTTTGTAAATCTAAATTTACATCATTTATATATGTCTATAATTACTTGATTATGATTTTTTAATAATCAAAATATTTTTTATAAAATGTATAAATTATTTTTAAAATCTACATTAGCAAGAAAGTCTTTTCACTCGTACGGTTATAAAAGTAAACTGCAATGCTCTTTTTTTTTGTTTGGTCATGAAGAGATGTTTGTAATTTTACTAGTTTTTTGAGTTACATTTGCATTTGATTGAATTTGGGGTATACCTTTGAATTTAAAACCAAATTTTGAGTCATATTTGGCAAATCCCCCTAAAAATATCTACAATATCTTAAGCTCGCCAAAGTTTCCATATATCGAGAAGTTAGTATATCTTATACACGCATATATTCTAAGAATTTGTTAAGATTACATCCTATAAAAATAGCAATTGTAAATTAAGGAAATCTTTATATAGTTTTTAATTAAGTAAAAAGAAATAATCATAGTATTATTAATACCAATTATTTAAATTCACACAAGATATTAGTTAAACCATTGTCTTAACTCTTAACTAGATTTTGATCCGCGCTTTATTTTTCATTTCAAAATTATATATAAATATATAAAATATTTGTAATTCCATGTGTATATATATTACTCAATTTACTACATATTTAGGAAATCATAAAAAGTTTCAAGTTATAAACCGTTAGTGTTGAAAAGCGGATCAAAACAGCCTCGTCCGATCTCGCCATGCCGTGGGTTAATAAATCTTTTTTTATTCAAAATTTTGACCTCATGACCTATAAGAAGAAAGTATTACACCCGCTCTGCTTAATTTTTACGAGGACCCGCAGATAATTATTTTATTTATTTTTTAAAAAATAATATAAAAATATATTTATAAAATTTTTATGTTGTTTCTATTTTTTCATTATTTTCTTATTTTAGTATTTTAAAAAAAAACAGTTTTTCAAAAAAATACTTGTTTTATTTTATGGGTAAATTTGCTCAATATATCAAAAGCAACTCAATATTAGGGATTTGCCATGGTTTTAGTGAAAAAATAGTGAGAGAGGGGATGAGAGATAAGAGAGAAAGCGGGTATATAGTTAATTTAGGGGTTTAGTGTGTGTATGAAAGGAAATTTCTCATTTCATTTTGCGGGTTGTCAGATACCCGTGGTTCAATTTCAACCAACCAACACTTACCTCACATAAAATAAATCCACACTCGTACCCGCGATTTAAGTAGTAGATATGTTAAAATTATTGGGTTGTAGAAACTTTTGCAATTATGGAGAAATTTCAAGAGCATAATCTTAAGAAGTTAGCTGCTTTAATAGTATAGATAATCAAATTTTTGTGTATGCTAATATATTTTATGGATTTTATTATATTTTAAAATTAATTTTATAATCTAATATTCAGAACTAACATTTAACACAATAAAACTTACGTGTAATCTTTACCCTATAAATAGTCATGCATTTCTAACTTTTTAATCTTCACCCTTAATAAAATGAAATGACTTCTTCTATGATTAGTCTCAACGGTATTAGTATACACATAGTTTTCTTTTTAAGCTTTTCAAACTAAAATGTACTGTATTTAGTATATATCTTCAAGCGTAATAAAATAAATGTGATGTAAGAAACTATTTTTATTATAAATGTAATGAACCTATTGTTATTTATTTTTTGCACAAAAATATGGGTCCGGATCGGTTTTTAAAAGTTATCATCTCAAAATTTGGAAAAATATTTTCATTCAAAATTGGGGGTTTTGCAGAATTGACATAAAACTTGAAGTCAACCACAAAACTAACCTCCTTTTT
>JABAYD010034217.1:0-11843 GCA_014822095.1 Diplotaxis tenuifolia
TATATTTTGAATTTGAAGACAAAAATGAATAAAAAAACTTATGTTTATTTATATATTCACATTTTAAGTTTATAAAAACATGTACATTTTGATTAAATTGATATATAAAAAAAATTATATACAAAAAAGTGACTAAAATCAATTAATTGGGCTAACTCTGTACCAGCCCTAACCCTGTAATTAAAAAAAGGTTAAAAAAAGTTGGATTAAAATAGGGTTGAGTTTATATTACTCTAGTGAGAATTGAATCCTAACCCTGTAATTAACATCTCTGGATTCTTCCCAAAGTTAGTCTTGAGAATAACCAGAGAATATTAATCATCTTTTGATATCAAACGGAATATCACATAAAAACAGAGGAGAAAGAGCCATAAGATTATTCAATCAACTACAGTCAGAGATAATAGAATATGATAGAAAATCTGCTCTGATTTAGCTGAGATAGTTACAAAACAAAAAGTTTTGCCATCGCGAATGAAATGATCCGCTAACGGAAACTGAAATCGCCTAGCGAAGATTTATCATATAAGAAAACAAAAAAAGCGGAAAAGCAAACTCTGATTTAGATAAACTTTAGAGAGAAGGTAGAGAAAATAGCGAGAGAGAGATGGTCAAATACTAGTACATTTCGTATATGCCTTTAACTTTTACAACCTTCTTGTCTTTTTTTCATTCTTAATTTTGCTACAACCACTTGATAACTTGAACACAACATGTAACTATGAGAACCATATTTTTTCAACATGAAAAATTACACCTTCTTGCAAAACATTTTTTCTAAACCACCTAAAGCTAATTGAACTAAGTCATTTGTACAGACAGAACTTAGCAAGTAAACCTCAAATATAATTTTAGATATTTGAAAGAAGCTCGAATGTCATCTTACATTTATTTTAAAATAAACTGGGTTAATCATTTAAGAATAGTATATCTTTCATTTGTAAAGATAGTTGAATTTCACTACAAAGGAGAGTAGTCTTCTCCACTAAGCACATAGTTGTATAGTCTATTGCTATATTTGATGAAACATAGTGTAGACTCATATTTTACCATTGAATTCTGATAGCATTGAGTTATCTTCATATGGGCACACTTTTCATTAACTTCATAGTAAAACACATCTGAGTTACTTACAAAGAAATTCATATGAGAGAGAGACCATTACTAAAACTTCATATAGGCAATCTTAATAGTAATCAATATTACCTCATTTTTCACCACGAACAACAAGCAATCTCTTGGTGTATAGAACAAAAAGAAGAGCGAGTTTTGCTTGAGAACAACACCAATGTCGAAGTATATAAGACCAGAGCCATGTCAACTCTAATTCTTCTAACTGGAAACCACGGAAACAAACAGATTCAGCATAACTTATTCCCGATAAATTACCTATATGAGTATAACTTATCATCCCGTAACATTCGCGTCGTAACGCAGCTCTGTCTCGTACTTAGCATTGGAAGACTGATTCAAATAAACAGACTGTCTTGATTGCAACCCTCCCTCTCTCTCCAACATTTTTCTATTCTTTCTTATCTTGATTTTCTTACATAATGAAATAAGAAAGAAAACAAACAGATTCAACATAGACTCATCTGTAAAATACGTAATCAGGGGCGTCGATCCTTACTGCCTTTTGAACCCCAATAGTTGAACAATAATAGACTGTAGTTGACTACTTTATCTTACTTAATGTTTATCATAACAAAAAAAATATTTAATAAAACACTTACCGATAGTGGATCTTAATATTGTCTCCTTTGAGAGTCTGAGCATCACATTCTGAATCTTGTATTGTAAGAATGAATAATTCAGTATTGATTCATCTTCCAATCAATCACACATATTGAGAGATCAAATTCACATGGAACTTGGTACCAATTGCTTCTAAACTTTAACGATGTGAAAGAGATTTTACATCATACCTTGACACCAATCTGCAACTCTATCACATCAACTGACTTCTTCGCATAAACTAAAGATGAGAGACACGACATAAAGCAACGAAGATTGATTGATTGCAAAGGTATGGGGTTTTGGAAAACAAAGAACACCAATAAGATTATATCAGATTGCTTATACCTGATGTTATATCAGCAAGCAGAACCATTGTTGAATATTTAAATGACTACATGCAATGTATCATTATATGTCTAAGGGATTATACATTTGACTAGATAGAATGTATCATTATATTTAAATGACTAGATGCAATGTATCATGCGAATCATTGCAACCATTAAAGTGAAGCATTGCATATGATTAGATGAACAAATGCAATTGTTTGTGATTGTAACTACTAGTGTAAACCGTCGCAATCATAGATGATTAAAGTCTTTGGTAAAGAACCATTGTGACTTTTGGCCAATCATTGCAATTGTTGGTGCTAATAGTTGCAAATATTGGTGCTAACCATTGCAACCCTTCATACTCTATATAAGGAATTTATATGCATTGGCAAAATCACAACTTTATAACTTGAATCACAAGAAAATCAGAAACTAGTTAGTGATAGAGAGAGAAAGATTCATTGTTCAAAGATCATTAAAGATCTTTGAAGAAACACATATAAGCATTAAATCTCTATTTGTTATTCTTGTATCTTAGCCTAGAACAAGAATGTGACTTTGATTGTCATGTCCTACAAAGGGATTTCGTGTAACCCAGAGGCTTGGAATAAGGTCGAAATACTCTTTAAGGAGAGCATGGCGATTCAATCATTATCTAAGTAAATAGTTCACACCCATTCGGGTTACAAAATCCAATTTAACCAACAATCTTAAAGAGTATTGACGTTGTGAACTATGACTGATTGTTGGAGAGATAAAATCAAAGTCTGGAAATTTGGAAATACTTAAGATAGTAAACTTTCGAAGATGGAGAAAGAAGATGAAACAATGGAGAATAATATACGGTTGCTATATTCTCAAAGATATGTTAAATTCATTTTAAATAATATTACTAATGATGATCAAACACGGCATCACTCAAGGGGTGTGAACGAGTCGTCATCCAAGGGATACACAGAGTTCCTCACCTTAGAGGTGTGAATGATTTATCATTGAAGAGCTGCAGACGGGTCGTCACCGAAGAGGTGCGAACGTGTTGTGACCAAAGAGATGCGAACAGTTCGGTACCGAAAGGGTGCGAACGATTTGGAACCGAAATGGTGCGAACGGTTTTAGATCGAAAGGGTACGAACGGTTCGGAACTTAAAAGGTGCGAACGGTTCGAGACCGAAAGGGTGCGAATGTACCATCATCGAAAGGGTCCCAATGTAACGTCACCGAAAGGGTGCAAATTTAACGTCACCGAAGAGGTGTGAATGTAACAACACCAAAAGGATGTGAATATAATGTTACCAAAAGGGTGCAAACGTAAGGTTACTGAAAGGGTGCGAATGTAATTTCACCAGTATAATATGACTTGCATCATGCATGATATTGATCCTTATGAAAGCAAGTGCCTTAGGGTTAAGGCTGAGCCGTCATGAGTGGTAAACATATTGTTCATGGTCGGTTATATGGGCTATGATCCATGGGTATGGATCGATGGCTCAGAAAGAAATGTTTATGAAGTAACCTTAAGATTTTATTGTACTTAGTAATAAGTATAAAGTGTATGCTTTTATTTGTATGGATAAATAAAGCACCTATGTAGTAACATCAAATGTTTGATGGGATTATCCTATCAAGTGGTTTGAGTTAAACCATTACGATACGTGTTTATGTAACAAAATGATGAATCCAATAATGGAATAATCATTGTCTTATATGCTGATTACATATATACCTTTGGCACTAGCCCTAGATAAGTAAAGCTTACAAAAGGATTACTGTCGTCAAGTTTTGTAATGAAAGACATGGGGGAGGTTGATGTGATTCTTGAAATTTGAATCACACATACAAGTAATTAAAAACTATATTATACACAATCTCTTTGTATTGAGAAGATTATTAATAACTTTAATTGTGAGATTTGTCTCCAATGAAAACTCCCATGGAATGAGAGTGTGAAGTTTATGCCTTACAGAGGAAAATAAATATCTCAACTCGAGTATTTGAATGAAACCATGCATTATGGTTTGTTATATGTCAAAATTCCTTCAATGGTAGGATATTTTAAGATGCAAATTTGATTATCATTATAGAAGATCATTCTTCTATAAATGGTTGAGTGTTTTCCTTGAGGAGATATCATTTCATGGGCTTCCGAAGAGTAAATATGCATGAAATATTATTTTTAATAAATATTTTGAAAAAATGCATTTGCATGTGCATGACTGAAAGTATTTACCTATATGAGTGTAGAGTGATGCCGCTTAAATAAGTTGGGACTTGGCTTTGTATGCGCTCATGAATGGATAGTGACACATGGCTTATAATAGTGTCAAGTACAACATTTAGAGTAGTGTGGAAACACGTGTGTGTATTATCTTCTTGTGCTCAAAATGGGTTGAGGGATTCAATCCGTAGGACATCCTGATTCTTGGGCATTTGGAATGTGTATTACACTAAAATGAAAATTCAATTCTTTGAACATTTTCATTTGGAATGTGTATTACACTAAAATGAAAATTTAATTCTTTGAACATTTTCATTTATGCATGAGTTTGATATATGTATTATTGATTTAATGAATATATTAGTACACTTAAATAGGGGAAGATTGTTGCAAATTTAAGTGACTACATGCAATGTATCATTATATGTCTAAGTGACTAGATGCAATGTATCATTATATATTTGACTGGATACAATGTATCATTATATTTAAACAACTAGATGCAATGTATCATGTAAATCCTTGCAACCATTAAAGTGAAGCATTGCATATGTTTAGATGAACAAATGCAACTGTTTGTGATTGTAACAACTAGTTGAAAACTGTCGCAACCATTGATGATTAAAACCTTTGGTAAAGAACCATTGTGACTTTTGGCCAATCATTGCAGTTGTTGGTGCTAATAGTTGCAAATATTAGTGTTAACCGTTGCGACCCTTCATACTCTATATAAGAGAGTTATGAGCATTGGAAAAATCACAACTTGATAACTTGAATCACAAGAAAATCTGAAACTAGTTAATGATAGAGAGAGAGAGATTCATTGTTCAAAAATCATCAAAGATCTTTGAAGAAACACATATAAACATTAAAGCTCTATTTGTTATTCTTGTATCTTTGCCTAGAACTAGAATGTGACTTTGATTGTCTTATCGTACAAAGGGATTTCGTGTAACCCAACGACTTGGAATAGGGTCGAAATACTCTTTAAGGAAAGCATGACAATTCAATCATGATCCAAGTATATAGTTCACGCCCATTCGGGTTACAAAACCCAATTTAACCAACAACCAAAACTCCACATATTTCATGGCGAATGCATGGCTAATCATCTCTTCGTTTTTTCACTGATTATACGGTACTCTGCGGTAAGTTTTGGTTCAACAAATGTGAAAAGAAAGGATTCAACAAAGGGGTTTAAATTATCTCATTCAAAAGAGGTTCAATGAAGATCTATATATGAATCAGAAAGCCAAAAATAATTGCAAACTATTATGATCATGAGATTTTAAGAATGTTTAAACCTTTGAAGGAGCATGTCAACTCTCTCCAACATATGAACAGATGAGTTAGCCATGATACTGAAAATTTTTTTTTTTTTAGATTATCACGAACTGTGAAGATAATGTTCAAGGGAAGAAGGCTTACTCTTTTATAAGGAAACACCACACAGAAGATGGATGATTATCATTGATTGAGACGTGTGCTTGATTTGCATCGATGGAGTTAATAAATTTCTTAAAGACGGTGAATCAAGACACTCACAACCTCTTGGAGGTAAAAACCAAAGACAAAACGGCGCAAAAGCTTGAGACAGTGATTCTTCACGACGATTCATACCTCTCAACATGCGTAACATCCATTGTTGATCTGGAGATGGAAGAAGAGGACTAATCATAATTTCGTTCTCGTCTCTGGCAAAGAAAGCTGGAGTTTTGTTTTGTGCTCAGATATTTACAAAACAGAATAGCAAAAATTTAAATTGAGAAATATCAATAAATAAAAACTAAATGATTTAACAACCCTCACAGAAAATTAGACAGGAGTCATGTTCTTCTGGTGGCAGTATTTAGTGACGTGGAGGAACATGAGGGAAGAAAACCCAAAAGATACTAGGTGAATGACCCGCACCCTCTGCGGGCATAAAAAAAAGAGTGTGGTATCGGTTGAATTGGATTTTGATAGAAATATTTCAGTATTGAACTCGTTGATCTCCATGTATTGCATGCAAATGTAAGAAAGTTGATACTGACATACCGTGCATCTTCAATGTGGAAGAAAATGGAACAAATGAGAGTTTCAATGTTGAGACATGGTCTGCGTAAATTTTCAGAATGAAGTATGGTAGAGATAAAGAACGAGTTGTGTAGCTCTTCTTCCAGAAGCACAATAGTGCAGGCATAAAATATTCCAAATATGGAAAAATTAATAATGTTCAGTTTTAGAAATTACATATTTTATGTTATCACTAAGTGAAGTTGTGTTGTATGAATGCTGTAATTGTATATTTTAAGTGAAATATTATATTTATGTTTTTGTAGTTTTGTTTAAAACAGTTACATGTTAAAAGAAAATATGATAATAATTGAAATATAATCCATAAATAATATAAAATAAGAAGTACATTTCTCAAGACAAAAATTCCCAACGAAACCTTCAAAAAATATTTAATTTTGTTAATTGTACGATATCAAATAATTTTAATAAATTTATTTAGACGAAAATAATATTAAATTTACATACCGTTATCGAAATAGTTTGAAAATTGGTTTGTAGTCAACTACAACTGGTATTTCGTCTCCTTTCCAAAGATACAAAAAACCGTGTTTTGATAAAGATAAAAATCAACCTTCATAATCAATAAATTAACCTAGTACCTTAATATAGAAGATATAAAGTGGAGAAGCTAACTTCTTTAGCCATATATGATGTATAGAATGAGTACTTATACAAACTCTATTTATAAGAGCATATGAGATACCTAAGTACTATAAAATATACGTAGGGTTGAGTGTTTATGAAAGGCATATAAACGGGGAAATCATATATCCTATTTTATATCTTTGGTACAAAATATCTTTGGTACCTTCAATTCAAGTATTGTACATATAACGCATATAATTGATTCACTAATAACTCTTTTTTGATATAAATGTGTAGGCATAATATAGAAGTCAAGTTACTGTTTTACTTTTATTTCCATTTTTATTGTTTGAGCAACAATTAATACACATGCGTAAAAATTAAGGAAATGAGTAATGTCAAGTAATTGTTTTACTTTTACAACAGATTATTAAGAAAGCAATGGGGTGGGGGGATCTCGTTACAGTCGTGGAAGCTATCCCCCTTACTTTATTTACTTTGCTTGTTTTGCAAATGCCTTCAAATACGGGTAACTAATCTATTACTAACTTAACAATTTAATTAAAATATCTTCCACAATTGACATAAATAGACGGTCAACTGATATAATATCATTTTCTAAATTATTTATTACGTGTTAATGATAAAGATATTGATAGAAATATAATGTATAACATTTTTCCCCAAAAATTGGATAATAATTAAGACAAATAAATAATTCTAATATTAAAAAATAAAAAGCCCAAACAAGTAAAGTAACTTTAATCAGACAATTAATAATAAAAAGAAAAATACGACAAATAGCTAAAAATCTTATAGCAATCTTCAAATCTCGAATTTACGTGTCCATGTTTTAGCTTTTGGATCCCAAACAAAGCTACGAACAGCACATCAATATGAAGACTTTAGATTTACTCCTTCAGAATGTCGTTTGTTAGTCTCCATCCAATCCATAAACTTGGATGTATCTTGGTCATCATGGATATTGGCTGAATGTTCTTCTCTGTGTGTAAATGTCAACAAAGAACAAGATTAACAAAGAGAGGAAGGAGTACCGTACCTGAGGAGATTCGGAGTCAGTAGATGTGGAAGCTTTGGCAAAGCGTCTCCTTGCATCGAGTATAGCGTGAACATTAACGTAGCTGACCATTGGTGTCTACAAAAAAAAATTGAGAGCTTTTTATTAATCAAACTTTTGCTCTAAAGTAGGAAGAGTGGAGAATGAAAGAAAAAAACTTTACCTCATCATCTGTATAGTGAGTTTCAGTGAAACCTTCCATCTCAATAGTCGCTCCATACCAAGTGAAAACCTATCAAGAATCAAAAGACAAACACAGAGTTTTAAAGAAACAACGGCCAGAAAGAAAAAAAGACGAGAGAAACTTGGAAGAAGCCCATATCTCCTCACTATACCAACTAACTTAACGGTTCTTAACTGATTCGACAAGTTACTACCTAAGCTTAAGCCGTTCGTCCCAAACAATACACAAAGACCTTTAAGTCTTCAACTTTACCAAACCCATGAAGGCCAAAGAGTGAATTTGAGAGCAACTCAAAGAACACAACTGAGATTAGAAACCATAACTAATGTTATTTTTTGAAGTAGTTACCTAGGTGGAACAAGGAATGGGTATGATGAAAACACACTTCCAGAATTATAGACAGGAGGAGGAGATCCTACGTTCATGCTTTCTTGAAGAGTCTTTGCGAGTTGCTCGTCTTCTTCCAGTTGAGCTTTGGCATGCCTATCTTCCTCCTCTTCTAGTCTAGATTTGGCAAGCTGCTTCTCTAACTGTGGACTCTTTCCTACAACTAATGGATTCAGGTGTTCCTTCTCCACTCAAAATCCTTTTCAACCTTGACTCCGCTTCTTTCCCTAGAATCTTTGGTGTTGAGCTCCATTTCTTGTACGCATAATGAAACCTCCCCGAAGCTGAAGCATCTGAATCACGATGGCTCTGGTCTGAGCTCCTTTCAACAGGGTTTACAGCTTTTGTAAGCGCCTGACGCTTTTCCTGCCATTTCTTTTATCTGAAAAGATTCACAATACAAAGAATAATCAGTTACTTGATTCACAATAAGATTTAAACATGGTTCTGTCTCTATTAAAAAACCATAGATAAAGAAGAAGTTTTTTTTTATCTACTGGTGATCATCTGTTTAGGCCTAAAGAAGAACTCTAACGTCTTCTTCTTTAGATCCGCCATTGTTGGTGCAAGCTATGCACGTGAGCATCTCTCTGTTTCACTCTCACCCTCCTCCACGAAGCTTCCTGATTATTAGACCGGAAGATATAAGAAACCCAATAAACCACTTTCTCAAATCTAAAACCTTTTCTCAGATAAAACAGAATAAAGACTCAACCTTTATGTGACAATAACTTGAGCGTACAATACACATACACTCGTAGCGGATTTCAATTCGATTGGTTCCTCTGGCACAGAGATATACACACTCGTGTATCACTACCACCGAAGAAGGAGAAACAGTTACGTCAGCGGAAGATTAGGACAGAGGATCTAAAGATCAGACTTTATGAATGGTTCTGCTTTTAAAAACTCTCTCTTTGGACCGTTTAATGAGAGAAAGAAGCTCATCGATTGAAGAAGGTGGATCAATAAGCTTTTCCCCAGGTTCCAGAATCGGATTCTCCTCTCCTCTCCTCTCGATTAGATCTTCTCCATCAGATCTCTACAAATTCTCCGATGCGATACCAAATCGAGCATCTAAGATCGGACATCTTCTCTCGTCTAGGGTTTCGTCGTCTCCTGGTATCTTCTTTTTATGTTTGGTTAAGAGTTTCGAAAAAAAAGAGAGAAACCGTAAGTATTAACTCAATGTTTTAATTCAGTTTGGCGTTGCATATCCCCTGTTCAATTTCAAATGTTCGGTCATGTTAAAAAAAATCAAAAAAATCAAAAATTTTCGACCAACCAAATTATAAGAATTTTCTGAAACTCTATGCATGTGCCGTCTTCAAAAATCACTAAAATAACTTTTCATTTAATATATAAAAAAATTATAAAAAAAATCAATATAAAAAGTGATAAATATAATTTTGTACTTTATAATTTTTTAAATTTTATCAAAATATAATAAAAATAATATATTATTTTTAAATTTCCATATCATCAGGAATTAGCTTAGCTTCCGGCACAATTTGTCACATCATCATATTTAAGCAAAAATAAAGTTTGAGCTTTAATCTGATTATATTTTAGTTTCAAAGTTAATTTTGCTAAAGAAAAAAGTTAAATGTTTAAAATGCGTGAAAATATCAAATCTAAAATGTGGGTAAGTGTCACTTTAGAGAAGGTACTAGCTAAGGATACATAGATGATTTTTGTTGATTTTTTAGTTTCTAAGGTCCGTAAATAAAAACAAACGGGTTAATTGAAAGAACAATGAACACAAGGCGGTAAATGATTGGATAAAAAGTTGGGTGCGTGGAAATTTGAGGGAGATTATTTCAATTATAACAAACATATGAATTGAAAGGTACTATAACAAACAGATTAATAGAAAAGGATCCTATTTGCGTGACGTCTCAAACTCAAATCATAACAATAGAGTTTACCTACTGTTGTATCGTTAACACTCTATGTTATAGAATCCTGAATACTGTTATGTTGATTTCAAATTTTAAACATGTAAACGGTTCGGGTTTGATAAGTTCACGAGGCACAATAATATCAACTTCCGCTGGTTAAAAACACTTTGCTCATCTACAGTTTTTTTCAAGAATTTAAAGTTTAAACAAATACTTTTGGTACATCAAATATTCTAATATCAGAAAGGTGAACAATCAAGTTTCGTCTACTTTAGATCTTAATATGATGTGGAAAAAAAATTGAGAATTTTAAGTTGTGATACATCAACGATCAGCCGATCTAAGAGATGTGGATTGACCGACCCCTATCATGGATCGGAAATTCTTCATTTGCTACATGCAATCGATCAATCTGAGTGATCTGGATATTAATATAAGAGAAATTACTTAGAATGACTCAAATAATATGGGTAATGACTAGAATAACTCATAAAATTTTGTAATTACTAAATTAATCTTTAGAATTAATGAAAATACCAAAAGCCCCTAAAGGATCGTGTTTTTTTTCTGTCAATCTGGATAGTAGAAGGAACAATATTAAAAAAAAACCCTAAAAAGCTCGGGCTTTCTCCTTTCAATGGCGGGGCTGAGAAGGTCTGTTGACGACGAATCTCTTGGTGTTTCGGCGAGCTGCGTGAAGAGGAGTCACTGGGATGGGTCGTCTTTTAGGGTGTGCTGGGCTCGACAGCCATTCCTTAGATCTGTCGAGATTCAATTCCGAATAGGAGGATTGTGGTTCTGGCTGTCTTGTCTTGCATAGATCTGGGAGCCGACCTGATGTTTTGACTGTTTTTTCAGATCTACATCAGAGAAAGGTGATCTCTTTTGGTGTGGGAGTATGCACACCACGAACTGAGTACTCAAGGTTGATGCGTATTGACCCTACTGGTTCTTGATTCGTGTTCACCCGAGCGAAAGCGACCTGGAGAGGAAGCTGTACCTCTTCGGAGGCAGCATGTATTTAGGCTCATTCACTCTTCGTTTGGTCAGTAGATTCTCTGAATTATTGTTTTTCATAGATTCTCTGAAATAACAGTACTTTTTCTTTCTTTTGAAATTAGGCATGGTTGCTTCACTCAGTCCTTAGCCTGTGATTAGTGTCCATGTACGTGCTACCCCGTTTGAATGGAGTTGATTCACTTCTCTGCATCGTTCAGGTACACACACATTACTTCATGTTTCAGTTAAGCTATTATTTGTTTGCAGTTTTCAAACCTTCAACTCGTTTTTGGTTACCAAAGATTCCTAGGGGTGTTCCTGTGGAGACAGTTGCTATAAACAACTCCACCAATGCTGCCTTGCTTGT
>JABAYD010034220.1:0-13560 GCA_014822095.1 Diplotaxis tenuifolia
AACATTCTATATATAATATCAATTTTTCAAAAAAAATATAATTTTTTAAAAAAAATATTATTTTATTCTTATGAACCTCAACTTCGGGTTCATTGCTGGAAGACGACATTTGGTCCGGGTTCATCACTATTCATGACCCCACCACAAATATATTAAAAAAATCTAATGAACCCCAAATGGGGGTTCATTAGTGTGGTTGCTCTTATAAACTCAAAGGTATAAAGGGACAAATTCATTCCCAGTATGGTCCGATTAGCCAATTTTCCCATTCAAAAACAATTGAGTTGAAATAATGTGTTATTGCTTTTGAAACCCATGTTAACTGGCATTCAGACTACATAACTATATTTGTTCTTTTCTTTTTTCCTGTCAACTGTTCAGATTTTTAAACTAACTTTTGATCGGTAAAAAGACTAGTCCGAAATTTTCTGTATTCGTTCATATCTGATTTACATGAAAAGTAACTAATGTATGTCTCTGGTTCTATACTCACCGTTGTCAGGTTGGCTACAACGTAAAGCTCGTTGGTACAATAGAGATATTATCTCATGTGCTAGTTGTAAACGTGTTCTTTTCCCAAGGCTTTACTAAGATCAAATCAAGGTACTAGATTTGGTAGGTTTGTTGATAAAGTTATGAGTTAGTACATTGAGAGAGAGACTTTCGACCCACTTGTGTATAGTAGATTAGGGTAAGTTTCCTTGGTCCGAAAGATTCGTTGATTCTTGAATCTTTGGTGCTTGAAGGAGTTTAATTGGATTAGCTATCTTTCTTGAACCAAGAACGTGGATGCATCTGATCCTCTTGAAACAGGAGAAAATAATATCGATATCATCTAGATATTTCTCTTAATCCGTGCAAATTGTTAATTTTGTGAAAGATCTTTTTCAAATGGGACCTTATTAATGATTGATTGACGCTCTTCTTGTTAATCATACGTGTATTAATATAATCTTGATATTATATATTTATATGATGGGATATTTGTTCAATAGAACATTTCGCTATCATGTAGATTGTAGAATGCATGAACCGGGGCAAAACTTTTATAAGTAAAATAAATTAAAAGGATTCTTCCTAAACGTGGTCAAAATGAAGTGGTAGACTGATATTATTCTACTCTTCGAACAGATGTGTCACTTCCAAGTTTCATCCTATAAAATTTGTCTTGTTCATAAAAAACGTGTGCAAATAAAAAATGTAATTTGAATATCTCTTAATTTAAATACCTTTAATTATCCTTTTATGATCTATTTTTGGGTTAAATAGCTTAAATTTACATATACCATTGGATATTATCGACCTCATCATTTTCAAACAAAAGATATTTTGAGCATGAAGTTCAAGTGATGGAGAAATGAGCTTACTGGTTAGGCTTGGAGCAGCCTTTTGGTTTGGGACCTATAACCTGAACTATCTTTGCTAATTTACAGCTTGACACAGCAGAGATGGTCTCCTGCAATTTAAGACACTTCACGTGTCTATCCCTTGTTCACTAACCGGCTTGAATTTTTCTTTTCTATTTATTTTAAAAAAAAAACTAACTACCGCCACTATTTATTATTTTATTAATTTAAATGATATTTTCTGAAACGACTTATCTAGAATCCAAATGAACAGATTTGTAACTTTATTAGTCAGAATATTTTTATAAATAATTTCAGTTTGACTAGAAAAATATTATCGAAAAGTTTCTCCTTTCGGACAAAACCTTGAGGAGACAAAACTCAAGTCTCCGACATTAATCCGATCAAGTGAACAAGAAAGTAGTAAAGGAGAAGTTTCGTTTTCTCGATGCTTTAAATTGTTTCGAAGATTTTGTTTCTGATTTGAATCAGAGATAAAAAAGAAAGGATGAAAATTCAGTGCAACGTGTGCGAGACGGCGGAAGCGGCGGTGCTATGCTGCGCCGATGAAGCTGCGTTGTGTTTAGCTTGCGATGAGAAAGTTCACGCCGCTAATAAACTCGCCGGAAAACACCAGAGAGTCCCTCTCTCTGTCTCTTCCTCGTCCATACCCAAATGCGACATTTGTCAGGTCTGACTCATCTCTCTCTCTGATCTCAAAGTCTGAATCTTTTTTTAGGGTTGAGAAGCCTTGTAATGATTCAATGATTGTATTTTCTTTACAAAGTCTGAATCTTTTTAGGTTTAGAGAAGCCATGAACCAGTTTCTTAGTTTTATTTTGTATTTTGACAGGAAGCAACTGGATTCTTCTTTTGTCTGCAAGATAGAGCTTTGCTATGTAGGAAATGTGATGTAGCAATCCACAGTGTGAATCCTCATGTTTCAGCTCACCAGAGGTTTCTTCTCACTGGAATCAGAGTCGGTCTTGAATCTACTACTACGGACACAGGTCCGTCTACACCATCTAATGATGATGATAAAACCAAGGCGACAAAACCATTTAACATGTCTGAGCCTCAGAAGATGGACTTTGATAATCATCATCAGGTGGGTTTACCTGAAACTAAAGTCAGTGATAATATTTCGACAAAGCTTCCTATTGCAAGCAGTGGATCAGCTAATGGAAGCATTCCTCAGTGGCAAATAGATGAGATTTTCGGATTAACCGACTTTGATCAGAGCTATGATTACATGGAGAACAATGGATCGTCTAAGGTAAACAATTAGTTTTCATTAGTGTGTAACATGTAAAAGATTTAACATTGAACCTGCAGTTCGATCTCCGTTGGCCACCAGATAATTTAACATTGCACTTCTAGGCCCACAGAATAGTGGTGGACATTGTGGTTAACTCAAAAAAAAAAAAACATGTTAAAGATTGGTCATCTCATTTTGGGAAGATATAGAAAACAAAGTATGAATCATATTTTGTCTTCTTGAAAACAAAGTATAGAGTGTGTATTAATAAGTAAAGATTGGTCATCATATTAGCCTTCTTGATTAATCTTTTTTTTTTTGGTTGCAGGCGGATACTAGTAGGAGAGGAGATTCAGACAGTTCTTCGATGATGCGATCAGGAGAAGAAGATGGAGAAGAAGACAATATTTGTTTGGGAGGTGAGACAACATGGGCGGTTCCACAGATTCATTCTCCACCAACAGCGTCTGGTCTAAACTGGCCTAGACATTTTAACCAACACTCTGTGTTTGTTCCGGACATATCTTCTTCTACTCCTTATACCGGTTCATCCCCTAAACGGAGGGTTGAGAAACGGCGGAGACGGTTCTAACAACTGCAACTCTTCTCTATTTACTCTCGCTTACATCACAGTCAATGCTTATGCTTATGATTTTCTCTCTAGAGGGTTCTACATTAAAACTAGTCACCAGAAACATTTCTTTATGTAACGCAAAAAATATTACACATCATTTTGTCAGAAAGAAAAGAGAGACAAGAAGGATTGTGTTCGAAAGACTCATCACTTCTCTTGTCAAACCAACTCTTGTTATGTTAATGTTTAAAGTTTCAGAAATTAATTAATTTATTTGCATTTTACTTGAATTACTGAGGTTAATAGTCAAAAAAAATTTTGGATATCATATATCAAGAGAAGAGACCCAAGAGATCTTGAGAGTGTTCTCTTTTTTTTTCTTTTTTTTTTAATCAAATGAGAGTGTTCTCTAATCTACTGGAGAATCTCTCAAAGGAGAATTCAGTTCAGCGAGACATCATATTACTGCTAACAGTTAGACAAGTGTTGGACTATTGTTACATAGCATAGTGTATTTACATAATAGAAGTAAATAGGACTGTTCACATCAATAGATATCTAACCTCACTGAGACGCCCATCACCACTGTGACAGGTATAAACTGCTGCATCAAAATCGCCACGATGCTTCCTAAGCTTATGTTGATCACGTTGACTGCATCATTGTGTAGTCACCAAAAAAATAACCGAATGGTCACCAAAATAAGACAACATACATCCAACGGAGAACAAAACAAGATCTTATGAAATGGTGAAACTGTTTTTCCACTCAAGCCAGTTTGTATCAGTCTTGCTGCCAAAAGAGACGGTATTTTCATCTGATTATTATCATTTTTTTTTTTGAATAATCCTGTGTATCCTGACATCCACCAAAGTGAATCCAGACTAGCGGTGAGTGTCCGTAATAGCCTACGTTTTCGGCCGAATTACGCTTCGGTCACCGGACGCTAGGAGCCCGAATATTAAATTTTATCCCCAGTGGTCAGCGGAATTCGAACCCAAGTCCATATTGGGGCATAAGCTCCCTCAAGACTACTAGGCCGTCCTCGCTTGGTTTAAGCGAGTATACATACCCATTTGAATCCTTCTTTGTCTTGGAAAGATGCCCCTATTATGCTTTCTCCAAGGTTGGCAATCTGGGAAGCTAGTACACATACAGCTGCTTCTGGAGGAGTTATCTGTTCTCAGAGAGACCAAAAGGAACAAAAATAAATTGCAATTGCACAGTGATTCTGAGTAAGTTTTCACAGGAGATCAGATAATGACATGTTGAAAATCTGTAATGACAAATACAAATGTAAGTATCCACCTTGAAATTCATGAGCAAGCTTATGAATCTTACAACCATGTAACTTAGTTATGAGCAGTCAAATTAAAGTTTCTCAGGCTTTCATCTAGCACTCTTCCTTAGTACTACGATAAAGCAGTCACATTCCATGAGCGATGTGTACATGCGAACCAGTCGCACAAAAAAAACTAATCAAGTTTAATTCATGTAACACCAAAACATCTTTATCAACATAAAGGAGATTGTGGAAAGGGAATTTCTTAAAGGCAAAATAACATAGATACTTTCACATTCCTCAACAACAAATCAAATAACGTCTAGTACCTGAACCAAGAAACAGCCTACAGAGGCAAGAAAAAATGATGCTAATGTTCCTTCAACACTTCTAGCTCCCTCGGTTCCTCGTGGTACAATCTTAAACGTTGTGGCTAAATACCTGAAAATCTGCACAAGTTAGTAATCAGACAGATGCATGCAGAACATTTCAGTCGTCAACTGGATTCATAAAATCAAAATGGACCTGAAAAATAAAACTTTACAACAAAGAACTAGGAATCCGAACAGTACAAAGAGGAGGATATGTCCACATAATAAGACCAAAATCCTTAAGTACCTGTATACCAGAAAACGATTTGATTCACCAATGTCATATGTTAATTTGTTCATCCCCTAAAATTTCCAGGCCTTTCGTTGACTACTTGACTGCTATCTTTACTCATGCTGGACTTTCTTCATCAAGACTAGGAGTTCTGTGTAAGAATGTGGTTAACTTGGAACACATTCATCTCCCGCTTGGGAATTCTCAACGATGTGCCTCACCACTGAACTATTTCCCCCCCCCCCTTGCATCACTGTTTGATTGACATGGGATACTATCATCCCTTTTTGATTTTTTCTTCTTCTTTGGCCGTTCATCGTTACCTCTCGTTTTTTGCCTTTTCTTTCCTTCTCCTCCATCAACCTCTTTTGAAGTTTCTTGAAAACTCACTTCCACAGGCATATCATACTTTGCTTCATGACAACTGTTTTTGCCTTTATCCTTTGCATACACCAAACCTAAACCACACTTCAACACCTTGAACTTTCCCTTCTCATTTGTACCACCTGCCACAGTAAACTCAAGGGAGGCTTCAGTGGAACTGCATTTATCAGAGTTCTCCTCTTCAGGACACTTGATGGTATATGGGCAGCTGGTGTAGCCAATGAAGACATGGTCTGATTCAATCTTGTCTCCCTGTCTGGTCCAACTTCCTACTGGGCATGTAAATGGGATCCAACACTTGTCTTCAACTTTAACTTTAAAGTTGCATGTCACTGACAAGCGGCTGATTTGGTCATGGCACTCATGAAATGAGACCACAGCACATAGAGCTATTCCAGCAAGCCTCTTGTCATGCCAATGTGGGAGGAGCTTTACTTCTAGCTCGGGCCCAACTGTTTCATAACAAAACCACGACGGTACTTCGCATCCAGGAAAGCAAGTGCTGAACAAAGCATCTGAAACAAGACCCTGGAAAATTATAATAACGGAGAATCATAAAAATCCAAAGTGCAACAAAGAGATAGATAGAGACAGGTATGTAGAAAGAGAGAGAGAGAAAGAGAAGAGACCCCATTGTAGCGTTTACGAGCATATGACAGTAGCTGACATTTCCTTTGAGCATACGAGCTGATCTCCTCCTTTGCAGCTTGTTCCAGGTTCTCACAGTTTGTAAAAACGAATGTGGTAGAATGGTTCTGCTCGGTTGGCATAATACGGGCCAGAGGCTTCGCAATGGCCTTCAGCGAGCGGCAACCGTGAGCATCTAAGAACTGAAGATTTGGTGGAAACTCTGGAAGAGATGTAAGACTCGTACAGTACTTCAAATCCAGCCACTTCAGTTGAAAAAGTTGACTGATACCAGCAGGAAGGCAGCTGATCTTACTTCTGCTTAAGCACAAGTACTGCACTGAGGATAGTCGTGGCATCACTTCAATGGCTGTCCCATCCAAAAGTAAAATACTTAAAGAGATCATGTTGATTTCTGGAAAACACTTGAGATTTGAGCAATCAGAGAGCATCAGTTCTTGGAGAGCTCTCAGCTCACCAACACTGACTGGGATTTGCTTCAGTTTCAGACAGTTCTTCATATTCAGTACAACAAGTCTCTGGAGCTTCTCCATGTTTGTAGGAAGCTCACTTATTGCTGTACCATCTAAGTAAAGAGTCTCTATATTTTCTGAAACCAGAGGAAACTCCTTCAAATTTGAGCAACCACTGAGAGTAAGAGTTGTCAGAGAAATTAAATTCATCTTCGGAAGAGATTCAAGACTTGTGCACCCTTTCAGATTCAAGAACGCAAGCCTTCTCATCTTTTTCATATCACATGGCAACAGTTTCAGTGCTGTGCAGCCTTCAAGGTTCAGTCTCTGAAGATTTTGAGCCTTTGATAACTCTGACAAGCTGCACAACTTACTTGAGTGATTGAGGTCGACCCATTTTAAGGATGATATATCCTGTGACACAAAAAAAGGGTTATAGAGAGAAAAAAAATATATCATAAAAGTTATCAACAGATTATCCAGAGACACACCTTAACACCCTCCCAAAGTCGCTGAATCTCGCTGTAAGGCAACTTAAGATCAACAAGATTAAGAGGGTCGAAATCATTTGGAAGTTCTTCCAATGGAAATTTTAGCCAGTGGAGGCATCGGATCTCTTTCAGTGGTAGGTTAAGTCCATCAGGGATATTTATCTTATTGTTGGTTTTACATTCCTGAGGACAGTGAGAATTGTAGAACTTGAGATACCTGAGATTACCCATCTTTATGAAGTAATCTTTGTCCAAGCTCATCTCGCCTTTCACTTCACACAAGTCTAGAAAAATACCTCTCACATTGCCAGCTCCCTGGTAACCAAAAACAGACATAACATTAGTGATGAAAACATTTCCCATTTTTTTTTAATTTCTTGTTAATTAGTCTCACCATTGTTCTCTGCAGCAAGTTAGTTACACATCCGTTAACTATGTCTTGATGGAGCCACAGCCTCCGTTGTCTGCTACCATACTGAGTGCATGCGTTAGAATAAAGTTCCCTTGAATAAGTATAGAGTAGATCATGCATCCCCACTAGGCCGTCGCAAGTGGTAATCAGGAACTTGTTTGTGAGAGCTTTTACTGGACTCATCGCTTCAGCAGATATGGGGTCAGATGAAGCGAGTAAACTCTCTACATAATCCACCTCCTCAGATCTGAAACAGGCTATGTCAAGAAATGCATCTTTCTGCTCAGAACACAACTCATCATAACTCACTTTGAAGACACTTCCAATCTTAGTGGGCCTCTATGACTGAAGGATTCAAGGAGACACTCTTGCTTCCCTCTGATGCAACGTTGTTCAGCACTGTCTTAACCGCCTTCACAATTTCGATGACTTTAGCGCTCTCCACACTGTTAAATAAAAACACTAAGCTCGCTTCCGCAACAAGTAATCTAAATTATTCTTACAGTTTCGGTTACCTTTTCTTGTCAATGGTGATGCCCATTATGTTAGGAATCGAACTAAAAGCTTCCTTCCACTCCTTCTTCCTCTCATCACCCTTAGCTAGACTCCTGAATCTATCACCAAAACTTCCCTTCAAATCTCTCACCGTAGATGGCTCCAGCTTGTAGAAGATGGGAATGGCGACGAGTGTTCCTTCGTCCGTACAGGCCTTGATCTTCGCCAGCTCTCTGACGCACCAGTCTGACTCGGTGTACTTCCCGGAGAAGATTGCCAGAGCGATCTTGGACTCCTCTATCCTCTGCAATAGTGTTTCCAGGGGTTGACCTCTGTCTTCGTAGTCGTCCACGAATCTCCTGCGCAAATCGGCCCCTCGGAAACTGATGAACACCTGATGTTGCGGTGGTTGTTCATTGACCGTGGGGTATGCTGCTGCCATGGCCAAAAATATGTTTTCCGGTGTGCTGAGAATAGGGTCAATACAAAAGTTAACTAAACAGTTTTGTGCATTGAATATTCTCTTTTTCTTTTTTCAATCTATAATTGGGGCGCACTATGGAGGTCCTTTTTTTCTTTTCTTTTTTTTTGTTCTTTTGAAAAAACCTGTGATCAAGATTGCTTTAAACATAAAGTACTTTACTAAACTTTTTCATTTTTCTTCTCATGTTTGTTAAATGATATTTTTAATTAACATTTTGTGCATTTTAAAAAGGAAAATTTGAGCACATATATATAACAAACAAAAAAATAAATTTATACACATAACAACATCTCCAATAAAACATTTTTTTCTCTATATTTTACATTAAAATAGAGTAATTATATTAAACCATTTTCAAGGGTTCATTCTATTTTTTTCTAAAATAGAGTAGCTCAATATATAGTCGGTTGTTGTTCCAATGGTACTCTATTTTATAGTAAAAAAGACAAATGAATAAAAAAACAAGTTACTTTATATGTAGAGCAATTTTTTTATTCTAAAAGAAAAAAATTATTCTATTATAGTATAACAAATAGAGTACCATTAGATTATTTTTGTTCTAAATTCTATTGTAGTGCGTAAAATAGAGTGGGATTAGAGATACTCTTATAGAGCTGAATTTACTTACATAATTCACTCTAGAATAAAATTAATATAGAGGAGAAAAATAATGTTCTATTGGAGATATCTTTACAACAAACAGTTAGAATAATTTTTATATTTTATATAATACTACATTTTACCCTTAATCATCGTCAACCATTTCATCATCTTTTCATTTTCCTCTCTTCTTTGTTTTGTTTTGCTTTCTTTTCTCCCCTTGTCAACTTTATTTGCTAAGATTCTTTTGGATCAAATATAATTCAAACAATTAATAATATTGGTAAGAATATACATATTTTTTTTACATATGAGATAATTTGAATTTTTTTTACCAAATTCTTTAAACACTATCAAAAGAAACTTGTACTATACTATATTTGAATCATATTAAAATAGAATAGTACACTTGATTATAAGTAATATGCTATGTGCATATATATATATATATATATATATGGGTTTTGAAATTTTTCTTAGTAGCTATTGTTTTGCAGTGGTGTTGAATGTATGCTTTAGAGTTAATAAAAGTTCACAAATATGTATGTATTGACATTGTATCACATTCGTACAATATGTAAATAAATATTATATTATATTATATTATTATATTTATCAAAATAGTATTGTTTTTTTTCTTTTTTCTTTTGGTCTCTCAGTTTCTCTCTTCCTTCCCTCCTAACTCTTTTTTACTACCTCTTTTTTCCTCTTTCCCTCTTCTTCTTAGAAACAATTTTTTTCACAGCACTTTGGGTTAGTAACCACTGTAGGAACGCTAGGAATAAAAGGAAAATAAAAGGAAAAAGAACATGTAGGAATAAAATTGCAGGAACAAAAATGAATGGTTGTTTCTTATCAATTTTAGTAAGGAATAATTTTGTTTTATATTCTTCTAAAAAAAATGACAAGGAATAAGAAGGAAAATTATTCCTTATGAATGGTGATTTTTTTAGGAATATTAGAAAATACATTATTTCTCATTATTCTTTGGTCACCATTTATATCTTTGTATCTTTTATAAAAAATCGATTTTCTATATTATGTGTATAAAAATATAGTATACTATGATCTATTACCATTGTTTAGTACGTCAGATTCACGCACATTCGCCGCATAGCTAATAAAATCAAGACTATGCCTAAAGTATCCTATCCAATAGATGTTAATGTAAACCACACCTCATGGCACTGACTCTCTAGTCTCAAACCATGTGATATCCATCTTCAAGGGACTTGTGCCCCAGACCCTTCAACAATTCAACTCAAGCTACTTTTGGTGAAGGACCTGGGGCATAAGTATGACATGAGACCTATTTGATGATGATAATACAATTATGAGGGGATAAAGAATATAATTTTTTTTGAACTATAAGAATATAAAATTTTCATATTATATATTTATTAAATGCAAATGAGACGTTAACACCGATGGGTATGGCTCCTAGAGGACGTAAATTTCAGAACCAAATGCGACATTGTTAGGTAAATTAGAACGACGTCAGAGTTCTCTTCTGTGTTGCCGGTTGCATGTTGATGGTAATGGATGGACTGCAAACGCAAATCTAATAGGAGCACAACTTACACGTTATGGGCAGAAAATCGTAAGAGGAAACCCAATCCCAGGTTCGTATGGCCACAACTCTTTCTGCTCAAGTGAGCATACACAAGCAAAACTTGCAGTTCAAGATGATAGCTAGAATAGTTTAGCCTTTCTCTCAGATGACATGATATATCCTATGTATCTAAGTATCTTATTTTCTCGACTTTGAGCTTTTCAATTCCATCCATGGCAGCGTTGTCACTGCCACAACTTTCTTCTTCTTCTTTTTGCTCTTCTCTCTAATCAACTTTATAACGTCCGTTTCTCGTCATCGACTCATCAACGGTGACGGCAGTTGCGTTTAGATTTACTGCGAGATCGATTTGAAATCAACCGTGGCCGTGAAATTGGCCGGTTAGCGCAGATCATGATGATGAACCTAAGCTTTTCCTTGGAACTTAGATTAAGAGCGTTCTCAAAACACACGACTCAAACCAGTTTTTCAATCTATTTCATAAGTTTAAAAGATGCGTCGTTACATTGTGAGAAGAGGTCACCGTCAAAAGGTATGTCGTTCCATTATCGAAGAGTACATCGTTCAAAAGGTGCGTCAATCAGAGAAGAGGAGTATTTGTTGAAACAGTTAAAAGTGGTGACGTAAGATTTCATGATTTAAAAAAAATCATGACTGTCAGATTAGAAGCAATGATAAACTTAGACGTTAGATCAAACCTTTTTTTCCTATAAAAAATTGATGATGCCATAGAAGAACAAAATAGGTTTGCTATTATATATATATATAAATTAAATTTACGGAATAACCTAATATGATTATAATATATCTATGACAATTAATGATTTGAATAAGAAAGATTTGATAAAAAATTGTATAGCTTTTATTGAAAAAAAATTAAACAATAATATTAACTATACAATAAAAATTATATTTTTTCATATATGTTATATTTCAAAATTTTAAAAATAAATATAAATTAATAAAACATTTAAAAGTTTCACATATAATATTTTTTATTAATAGTTTAATTTTTTGTTATAGCACGATACAAACAATTATATAATTAATGAGTAAGAAATAACATATTAAAGATATTCAATATATATATATATATATATATATATATTGGGTATTTCATTTAAAATATATACCATTTAAAAATAGACAAATATTTAATTCCAAAAGTGCATTGAAAAAATATTGAGAACTTATACTTTAATCACAAACTTTGAATTTAAATTTTTAAATAATGATAAATTACTGTAAATATAAAATTTCTCACATTAAAATGATATTATTAATAATGTAAAATCATAAAACTATGTAAGTGTGAAATTTTATTTATTAGATAAACAAATTAAAAGCATAATATATATACATATTAATATAAAATGATTGTAAATAAACAAATATGATTATTGTATTTAAGTGCTCGCACTAAATTAATGTTACAGATTTTTCATTTCTTCAATAAATATATATATATATATATATATATATATATTATTTTATAATATATAAAAAAGATAAAAAATATAAAATGATTTATATATATAATTCCTATCCCGTGCACATGCGCGGGTGGGTGCGGGTATTAAGCTAGTAGATTATTAAGAGGCAGCCAAATATTTAGTAGTGCCTGCCTAACCTAGCCATTTTTCCATTTTTGATCAATAAAATTTTTTCTGTCATCTGGTGGATTAATATTTAAACTTGAACACGAATTATATCAGGCCGACAAGAAAAAATCCCTTTCGGAGCCAAAGGCCAGCGTAGCAAACAATACTATCCGGAGCCAAGTGATAATCTAGAAAGGAATTAACAATAAAAAGAAGTAGGAAGGAACACTAGAACAAGAAACAATAAGGTGAAGGACGTCGACAAGAGAAACCGAATCAATGAAAAACATTAATGATTAAAATTATTGGGATGGTAGAAGAGCTCCAAGATATGATCCGATAAGAATCCTAAACATACGCCACTTAAGAACAAGCTTCAATACAAAGAGAGGTATGCTAAAAGTGGACCTGAGGAAAGCGTTTGATTCTGTTAGATGGGACTTCATCTTGTCTGCACTCAAAGCTATCAACGTTCCAGACACTTACATCGGTTGGATTGAGGAATGTATCACAACTCCGACCTTCTCTATCTCTGTGAATGGCATCTCTGATGGGTTTTTCAAGAGCACAAAAGGTTTGAGGCAGGGAGATCCCCTCTCTCCCTACCTATTTGTCTTGGCAATGGAGGTCTTCTCTCGGTTGCTCCATTCGAGGTTTGACTCAGGTTTCATCACCTACCACCCGGATGATGTGATGATCTTCTTCGATGGAGGGACTTCTTCGCTGCACACCATCACCGAAACACTGGATGATTTTGCGGGTTGGTCTGGTCTCCACGTTAACAGAGACAAGTCTGAACTATACTTCGCTGGTCTCAACGATCAGGAATCCAGCTAGATATGGAGGTATGAATACCCTATCGGTAACCTCCCTATTAGATACATGGGTCTACCTTTAATGCATAGGAAGCTTAGGATATCAGAATATGAGCCATTGTTGCAAAAGCTTGCGAGTACTTTCAGATCTTGGGCAGTGAAAATGTTGAGCTATGCCGGAAGACTCCAGTGTTTGTCTTCTGTTATAAATGGGACAGTGAACTTCTGGATGTCCACATTTATCCTCCCAAAAGGCTGTTTAAAGAAGATTGAATCCATGTGCTCAAGATTCTTATGGTCTGGTAGTATAGAGGCAAAAGGGTCTGCGAAAGTTGCCTGGTCGTAGGTGTGTTTACCCAAGAATGAAGGTGGCCTTGGATTAAGAAACTTTAGTAAATGGAACAAGGTCTTATGCCTGAGATTCGTCTGGCTACTGATTTCAGATTCCAACTCTCTTTGGGTCCAATGGCAGAAAAATCAGCACCCGCAGAATGTTAGTTTCTGGGCATTGGAGATTAACGTCAATAATTCAGCCTCTTGGA
>JABAYD010034221.1:0-12613 GCA_014822095.1 Diplotaxis tenuifolia
TTGCCACTTGTTAATGGCTAACGTTTTTTTTATGCAGCTTGAAAATTAATAGTTCAAGCTGCATAAAAAAATGTTAGCCATTACCAAGTGGCAAAGCAGCCTCTGCTTACGCAGAAGAGAAAACATCCATAGATGATGTGGACACGTGTGGACGCAGTAGAGAAGTCGCGTCGCTGAGTCCACGTCAGCACTCCGGCCGTCTCTAACCCAACTCGAACACCACGGTTAAACAAAAATAAAAGAAATAACAAATCACTTCTCATTTCTCAAATATATATATATAAACAGATATCATCGTCTCGCGAAACCCTAATCTTCGATTTCCGCTGCTGCCTTCTTCCGAATCTCCGTCGGATCTCAAATTTCTTTCCTCAGCTGCTGAAATCTCCGGTGAGTTTCCGATTGGTCAAACTCTAGGGCTTCGATTTTCACGCCTTTCGCGTCGATCGTATCGTTGATTGATTTACATTTAAAATGTTCTCAATTTGATTGCTTTCTTTATGTGATGTGCGGTTATGTTACTTGTGTCAGTTTCATGTGCGTTTTTGGTATTGAAAGTTGAATACTTTGGAGGTTTCGAAGTGGTTAATCGAATTTTTAGGAGGCTTTTTGAGATATTAAAAGTGGTGTTTTTTTGAAGGGGGGAATGTTTCCAAGAAAATTACAAGGTTTCTTGTGCTGTGTGTTGGACGTTGCAGCTTTGAGCTAGTAAAAAGTGTTATTAGAAAGGTGTTTGGATTTGTCTAAAGTTTGGGAATATTGATGGTTTCTAGGGGAATGCAGAGAACGTTTTGCTGCGAGGTGGAGAACGGCTGGAAGGAGTCCCTCTCTCAAGGGATTGTTATCGTTGGCCCTAAAGCTAGAACCAGGGACAAACCTTGGGATCATCATCTCTAATCCTTCTTTGTTTTCTTTCTCGAAGACGAAACATGGCTCGGATCTTGGTTCAACGAGGAAGTTCTTCCAACGCAGCAAGCCGCTCTACTTCCTCGACTGCGTCATCTTCTTCCTCAGGAACAGAGCCACAGACAAGCAGTGATGTTCAGGTTCAACCAGTGACTATTTCTGAAGAGGCTACGGATGAGAAGCAAGAAGTGGTTACTGTAGTTGAAGAACAAGCAGAGTGTTCTGATGCTAAGGATGTATCACTTTCTGATGCTAGGGATGTATCACTGCCCAGTGATGAACCTTTGGATAGAGAAGACGTTGAGGCTTTGATTGTTTCGGAAAATGCTGTTGTTAATGGTGAAGCTGTATACTGTGATTCTCCAGTTAGTGGTGGCGATGACCCTGATTCACCACCCTTACCTGTCCCCCCACCAAAGCCTTCTTCCAATGTTACCCCTGGTAATAGGAGATCTGTATTGGGAAGTTTTGGTGATTTACGAATTGGAGCAACAAAAAGAGGGGCTGGGCCTCGCTCTCTTGTTTCCACTAGGAGTTCACCAACTGGTTCACGTCCTTCTTCTCCACGATCTCATAGTGAGAACGAAGGCTATAATAGTTCCGATGAGCATATGCCGTGCTTTGTGCCGTCTCATGCAGGCTCTGGCTCTGGCTCGGTAAAGTTTTATTTTCAGAAATATTGTTTCTTTACTCGTAGATTGTTAGCTTGTGTTATATGGCTTTGTTTACGATTAAGATATTTGATTACCTCTCTTACAGGAGCGAGAACATCAGTTTGAAACCGAGATTAGACAATCGAAAGGCTTTGAAATTAGGCGTATGCTGGAAGATGGAAATTGTCTCTTTCGGGCTGTTGCAGATCAAGTTTATGGGGACTCAGAGTCATACGATTTGACTAGACAAATGTGCATGGATTATATGGTAATATATTGAACCATTTTTACCAAAAAAGACATATTGAACCTACAAAATTCAAGCTATTTTACTATGGTTCGTTGAATGTGTATTGCATTCTTACTTTCTGGCCTTCTTTCCGATAGGAAAGGAATAATAGTTGAAGCATTTTAGATAGATAAATAATTAAATTTGAAGTAATGTGGAGTGAAACTATGTAAGAAAGTAACATAGCTGTGTATATGGATGAAATGTGCATAAATTACATGGTATTTGCCAAGGTAGATGGGTTTCGTGAGATACTAGAACATCACATGCCTTAGATTAGCGAATTGTTTTACTTTTGTGAACTGTATGAATTTCCTAGCAAAAAAAATGTATTTCCTAGCCAATGTATTTCCTAGCTAAAAAAATGTATTTCCTAGCCAATGTATTTCTTAGTTTCGGGTCATCCTTCTACCAGGAAAGGAAACAGTTATAGCATCTTTTCTTTTGAATGGGTAGTTATATATGACTACGTGTTGGGGTCCAAGACAGCATTAGTCTTAGTTCAAGTGGAATGAAACAAAGTAAGAGAGTAACAACAGTGTGTACATGTAGCAATAATAATATTCTTTTTAGTACTATGATTTCGTTAATCTTATCATGCACAGAAGTAATGGTTTTTAGTTCTGATGGTAACAATTGGTAAAACTTAATGGGTTCATGATGGGTGGTTTAGGAACACGAGAGGGATCACTTTTCTCAGTTCATAACTGAAGGCTTTACCTCTTACTTGAAGAGGAAAAGAAGAGACAAGGTGGGCTACTCTTGTCCATGTCTTCACTTTGTGTGCTTACTATCTGTTTGACGCCCTCTTTTACACAATGGTAATAGGTCTATGGAAACAACGTGGAGATCCAAGCTTTGGCAGAAATGTATAATAGGCCTATCCACATTTACTCGTATAGCACAGGTGTAACTTCGCTTGACATTGGGAAGAAAAGTTCTTTATGATATTTATTGAAATGTACGTCAACTAATGTTTTTCTTTTCATATAGAGCCTATCAACATATTTCAAGGGAGCTACAACACCGATACACCTCCTATAAAGCTGAGTTACCACCATGGGAATCATTACAATTCGTTGGTTGATCCACATCGGTTGACAGTTGGTGCAGGACTTGGATTTAGTAGCCTGACTGGGGTAAGTATGGGTTCTTCTCTTCTTTGTTCAGCTGATGCAAAACAAGGCAACTCAGATTAGAAATGCAGCAAATCTTTGGTTTTTCTCTTCATATTTGATCCTTTGATTCCAGAGACACGTGGACGGGGAGCAGGTGAAAGCTGCTATAAAGGCTCAGCAAGAACATCAGATTGATAATGCAAGTAACCCGTATCATCTATAGTCTGTGTTGAGTGTGTGACTGCTTACGTATCTGTATTTGTTCCCAGGCTCTCATAGCAGAAGGGAGATATTACTCTGACCTTGAGCTCACCGAAAAGGAGATAGAACGATCTGTAATGGAAGCTTCTCGTGCTGAGTATCTTATGGAACGGTCTAAGCCACGAATCGGCCCCAAGGAATCATCCACCTCTAATGCTGAGACGTCCTCTTCTGGAGCTAGTGAGTTATCTTTCTTTCGATCCTCTTACTTGAGCTGAAGCATGTTTGAGACAAAATGACATTTTCTTGAAGCAGGAACATCAGGGAGTGATAGGAAACCAATGGAGGCAGTAAAAGAGAAGACGGTGCTGAGCAGCAGCATTGAGATGGTTTTGTCGATGGGGTTTAGCTACACGCAGGCCATTGAAGCTTATAGCATTTTCGGGGATGACGTTGACTCAATGGTATGCTACGTACTGGAGACGAGCTGTGGCAGCAAGAACCGACGCAAAGGAAAAGCCACAGAATAGAGAATGTAACATGAGTTGTTCTGTATTGATATATAGAACTTACCCAAGGAAGTACCAACCCTAAATCAAAATAATGAATAAACTTCTGCATATTGGGCATGTATGTGTGTGTGTTTGTGGCTTCTGTACTTTTGTTGAATAAGAGAGAACATTCTGCAAAGATAATAATTGGATGCTTACTGAAAAGTCTCTTCATTGCGACTCATCTACATCTTTTAGATGCTTTCCTTACACATGAAGTACTCTGTCACTTACGGCAATGCTAAAAAGGTCTTTCTTCTCTTTTATTGAATTACGTTCAAACTTCAGCGGAACTCGGTGCTCTTAGTGATGAACTTTTAGTGGCCACCAAACCTCTAACATAATACTTCGTCCATTGCACGAGAGCTCGTTATTCTATGTTATTCCATTTTAGTTGTCGTTTTAATTTTTTCACACAAATATAAAAATGTTTTATTTTATATATTTTAAAATAAATATAAAATATAACCATATTTTAATCAATAAAAAATAAAACATATATAAAATTAATAAAATTTGAATTAAAATTATAAAACGATATTTATTTAAAAAAACAATTTTTATTCTCTACAACATATGTTGTAAATTGAGACAAGAGAATATAATCGTTTCAGTAGGAAAATTGGCTTAAATAGATTATCCTTCATCTGAATTACTTTTGCATAATGAAGTGACTTAAAAATTACCCTGATTTAAAATTCTTCATAAAAATTCGTAAAACTCGAATAAACGAAATTATGGTTTATCCCAGATGTAATCAACAAAAACATTAGTAGATTAATCCCTCAAACCATCTAAACAAGTAATTAGTTAAGCTGATCAATAGATATTTTGTAGATATTTCCTCATTCCAGAAGATGGGCACTCTACAAGAACAACATACAATCAGTCACTAGTTTTGGAGCAATACAACTGATGCAAACATCCTTTAAAAGCTAAAGTTAAACACTCATGGTCAAGTGATAGAGTTTTGTTATTCAATTTAAATTGTAAACGAAATCGAAACTCGATCCTCTACTGTATATACAAATCAATTTTACTTTCGGAATATAAATCTGTGAAATCGCTGGCCTAACCCAAACGATCTTCTCCTTAAGTCAATCGACTCAATCCAAATCCCAAAAGCTAACTGACAAAGACTCTCACAAATGACTTATAACGAAATCTGTATTACAAAGAGCTAGAAAAACTCTAACTCAAAAAGAGTCTTTTATTGATTTAAATCCTCCATGTCATCTTCAACAACGTCTCTTTTGTTCTCTCGAACTCCTCTTCTCACGTAGACCGTCTCTAGCTATCAATACCCCCTCTTTTAACACCCATCTTTCCCTCAGCTGGTAAGATGAAAACTGAGCTCGAAAATCTTTAATATTCACCAATTTTGCTTCTGAAATTGGTAAGTCCATCCAATGCACTAGTAACTGAAATTGACCACCCTTATTATATCGAGTCTCCAGGATATCAGTAGGAGTAATGAAAAAGTCATATGTAACATTGCTCAACTCAGGAAGAGGTAAGACAACATGGTGATTCCCAATGACTTCCTCAACATGAAATACCGGGTGAATTTTGAATATGACGGTAGTTGCAACCTATAAGGTGCTTTACCAATCCGTTCCTCCACACGGTAAGGACCAAAGTATTTGGAAGAAAACTTTTGACAAACTCGACGTCGACAAGTCACCGTTTGTTGGCTATATGGTCTAAGCTTGAGATAAACCATCATACCCACTTCAAATTCAACATTACGTCTATGTTTGTCCGCGTTGTTCTTCACAATTGTTGAGCATGAACCAAATATTTCTTCACTTCAAACAACATAGCATCACACACCAACAACTGAGATGCCAAATCTGTATTTCTTGTAGAACAATGTTCATAACGCAACAAAGCCTGCGGATCACAACCATAGACCACACAGAATGGATTCATATGGAGAGACATATGATACGAAGTGTTGTACCATAATTCAGCCAATCCCATAAACTTAGATCAAATTCGAGGATGACTGGAAGCAAAACACCGAAAATAATGTTTCTTAGCAAGGGTTGAGCACCTCCATTTGACAGTCTGTTTGGGGACGAAAAAAGCTACATTCCATGGAATCAGAAGCGGTGCGTGGAAGAGGAATCGTTTGGAAGCGTAGAATCGAGTTTTTAAAAAAAAAAAATTAGGAAGCGGATACGTTTTGGAAACGCATATATATGTATATATATTATATATACAAATAAAATTTTATACATAAAATAAATAAATTAAATATTAAAAATCATTGCGATAGAGTAACTATCAAAAAATGAGCAACCTATGATTTTAATTTTGTTTTTTTTTAAGTTTAATAGCTGGAAAGAATCAGATGTCTATTAAAAAAAGTTTTGTATTATGAGCAACATATGATCATTGGGTATTTTTATTTGGCTTATGGAAAATTATTAAAATAGCATGCAACTAAATAAACTGTGTGTGTCAAATAAATAAACCAATTGGGAAAAACATATCTAAAGCCTAAGATAAGTTTGTAAAAACCTTCTCTTCCTGCTCTATGTTTAAGTCGCCGAAAATATACATCCGCTTCCGATCAACACACATACTGTTTCCAACTCTGAAACGTACGCTTCAGTTATGAATCCAAACACATCTTTTTAGGAATCATGATTCCCATGTGAATCCAAGCGTTTCCAAGCGATTCCGGTTCCGGTTCCGCTTCCGAAGCGAGAACCGTAGCTCCACCAACGATTCCGTGCAACGTAGAAAAGAAGTACTAAATTTCAGTTTAGTATCAGTCAAACGAACAATTCTCTCCGAAAGTTACTTAAAACCACCTTGTTCTTATCTGATACAATATCAGGGAAACTCACGCATCTTAACCACTTCGGCAATAAAATTTTGAGCCACATCAGAAGCCCGAAATGAATGTTTCAACGTCAAAAAATGACCGTACTTACTTAATTGGTTAACAACCACAAAGATCCCATTAGTGTCGTTAGACATAAGAAGTCCCTCCACAAAATCTGTAGACAAATCTTTCCATATATGAGCTGGAATTGATAATGGTTGCAGAAAGCCAACCGGTGAAAATGTTGAATATTTATGAGTCTGGCATCTATGACAAGCCGAAACATATTGCTGAAACCGTTTGAAAAGACCTTCCCCATGAAACCATAACTGAATACGCTTCACTGTCTTTAAAGCTGTTGAATGTCCACCAGCAATCCCATCATGGCACTCAAATGAAAACAAAGGAATCAATGTTGATGTTTCTGGAATCACCAAGCGACCCTTATACCACAACTTATCCTCACTCACTGTTAACCCTTGTTTTACTACTCCATCTTCTTCGATCATTCATATGGAATATTGTATATACTTGTGTGCTGCATTCTCTTGATATAAATCTGTTAACTGGAGAGCCGTTGGTGAAGCTAAAGTAAACATAGGTGTTGTCGTAGATGTATCGGTAGAATGATCAATCCCTGATAAACCATCTAATGCAGCATTCTCAACCCCGAGTTTAAACATAATATCGAACTCATAACCCAAAAGCTTCATTAACCACTTATAATATTCCATACTGACCTCACGGTGTTCTAACAAGTATTTGAGACTTCTTTAATCCGCATGAACCACAAATCTACTTCCTAACAAATAATGTTTTCATTTGTGAATAGCCATTACCACAACCATTAGCTCCGCTCATATATGGGTTCAAGTTGTTCTCTTGCCGATAATCTAGTGCCTACATTCTCTTCTTCTCCATATCCACTCTCACGCTCACCATAGTTCCTACTATATGAGCTTTCTTTCTCAACTCTTGATAGTTTCTCGGTTATTTAAACTATTTCCAATTATTGAATGTCCTCAACATGGAAAATACTTCCTCTTTGCACTTTATCCACCGATGTTAGATAAACAAACACTTCTTCATCATCCAAAATATATGATTGCCTCTTAAGTTCCACTACCAATGGAATGTAACCTAAATTCAGCCTCTTCGTAAACGGATATATTCTCATCTTCATGCAGATCCTTTCCTTCAACAACAAATAAGTGATATCCTCCAATGATGATGTCATAAATGATATAGCATACAAATGAGAATCGGTTAGAAACCATTCATAATCATCTCTAGACGTAGAATAATGTCCATCATAATCAAAGTGTATGTTTGTAGAAGAAAGACACATCTGCAATAAAAAAAAAAAAACAAAACCATAAAGTTATACCTGAATATACAGTTATAGCATTTAAGTTATAATAAGTTATACCCTCATATACCTTAAGATATACTAAGTTATACCTTAAGTTATACACAGTTCGTTTGTAACCAAGTTTTACGGTTAACCATCTAATCTAACTAAGTTTTCCCAAGTTTTACAATTCTAGCTCTTCAATTTGTTTACCCCAATTCATAGTTATCACCTTTGATTCCGGACGTGTCTTTTCTTCAGATTATACAGTTGTTGATTATCAAATTTTCTAATAAACAGACCATCCACACTTTCCAATCTTCGATTAGTCCAGTCCAAAAAGTTTCCAACCTTGTCAATCAGAATCTTTGTAATCGATCGTTTATGGTGAATTATTCTAAATGAATTGCGTTTGACGACAATTTAAGATACCCAGTAAAACGAAAAATAGCTCAATAATTCAGTATCCAAGCGACGAAACGAAATAGCTCAATAATTCAGTATCCAAGCGACGAAACGAATTTGCGTTAGCTCATTGCGATGATAACGTGGAAAAAGAAGAAAGAACCCTACGCGTATTGGAATGAAGGGGAGAGAGGGGGTGGGTTACTCTCGATTTGGAATGATTTGATTGGTCAATTATCGGCCAGTTAGATAAAAGACACTTTCGACATTAATCACTCAAATAAAAAGTATCAGAATAGACAAGAGTATGTGAGAATAAATAAAAGTATGTCCGAATAACTTTTGCCTCATTAAAAGTATTCCAGAATTGACACCCCAACAACTCAACAAATGTAACTTTTACAAAATGCACACAAAATATAAAAATGACTTTGCAACATAAGAATGTACATACAAAATCTCAAATAAATTAATTAATAAATTATGTAATTTAAAACAAAATTTTATTTTTTTTGGTATAATGCAACTTTGAAACGTAATAAATGTACATCAAAACATCAAAACCAAAATAATAATTTATATCAAATATCGTTATTAACCACAAGATTTTATATGATTGTAGATTGATTGTAAATTGTGAATGTCAATATATTTATTCAACCAAAGTGAATTTGTAGTTAGTTTATAAAAATTACAAACTAACTAACAAATATTTGTTTCATTTTTATTAAACTGAGGTTAACAATATGGAAATTTGCAAAATACCCTATCTAAGATTTGATTTTTTTTAAAATTTCCTTTATTTTTTTTAAAAAAAAAATGTATTTAATTTTTTATTTAAAACTACACTTTCTTAAATTTTAATTTACTTTTTACCCAAATTAGATATTTCAATAATTAAGCAATCAATTTGAAATTAATAAAAAATTATAATTATTTTTGTTTAAGATATATATGTGTTTTAAGATAAATATATTATTTTAAGAATTTTTCAATAACTAAGATATTATAAAATAAATAAATTATAATTTTCATAATTCTTTATTCCTCTTCTAATCTCTTAAAACTCCAGCCAAATGCAACATGATTTTCTTTAAATAAAAAACAGAACAATTGTGCGAATAAAATAGAAAAAAAAAATAGAAACTGAACTCTGATTCAATAATCAACAAAAATCTTAATGAAATGAGAGGAACAATCTGTGAAATTAGAGAAAAATAAAAAAAAAATCAGAAAAGAGAGGATATGAAAAGACGAAACTTCTTTTATTTTTTTTCAAAATAAAAAAAAATTAAAAATATATTTGAAAGATATTTTTTAAATATATTAAAAGATTATATGTAGATTCTCTAATGATATTTTTTGATAATATTTAAAAAATATATTAGGAATTGAGAAATATTAAGATTTGACAATTTGGTAAATTTATATATAAATAAGTGTATTCATCCAAAACCTTAAACAATCTTATTTGAGTGCATTTGTCCAAAATTTCCCTGGTAAACAATATCCGTTATCATGATTAATTTTAAATAGTTATATTTATATTTTACATTTTTAAATTATAAGTAATTTAAAATATTATTGTCTAGGATAGTAAAACGAACACATTCGAAACAAAGCCTAAACTGTAGGTGGAACTTTAGGATATGAGGCACATTCGAGAATAAAATTTCTATAAGCGAAAAAAAAACTTCTTTTAAAACCGAGAGATCAACAGAAAAAAAAAACTAACATGAAGTTTGTTGAGGGTATGAAATTCTACAACGTAGGTCAAGCCTCATAAGCCCAAGATGTAATATAAGCTAGAAAGAATAATGGAAGACTCATGATCAAAGCTTTATCACTATTAAATGGTATCCAGTTTAAAAATAGAAGGTAACCAACAATAAAAAAACAAGAAACACAACCAACAACGAAAACTAAGACAAGGTAGTGAACTTGACCAGGGCCTGTTCCTTCGTTTTCATGGGCCACCGAGTGCTCATTCTTTTCTGTTCTCAGGAACATCAAACCCTTGTTATTTGCAAACGTTCTCTTTATCCCTCGGTTTCTTCTTGGAACTTACCAGATGTTCCATGACCAGGGCACCCAGTGCAATGTCTCCGCCATATCCACTTTGATAGGCGAAGGTCTGCTTTGCCATTGCGGCCTCCATCTCCCCCATCTTCAGTTGGGAAACTCGCAACTGATTCAGCAACTTCTGATAAGTGACCGCGGCAGTAGAGTCTGAAATAACGGCAGAGTAACCTACCTGGAATAGTAAAAAGAAAGAAATGTAAAACTGAATCAGATAATAATCAAAGAACATTCAGTTTTTGGTATTTGTTTCGTTAGAAACACTATAAGATTTGTGTTTTTTAACCGCCAATATTAAAGCCAGGAGCACAAAAGTTTTACCTTTGTTGACACAGAACCGCCAGATTTCTCAGACTCTCGAAGAATCTCACCGCAGTCAGCGATTGTCACGGGCTGGGAAGGGTTCACAAATTCATTTCCGACCATTTTCTCAACGAGAGCGATCACATCAAGTCCATCCAAAACTTGTCCAAACGCGATGTGCTGGCCATCGTATTCCGGGGACTCCTTCATGAGGAGTATAAACTGAGATCTGTTGGGGTTTCCAACAGATAAACCCGTAGAGAGGATACCAAGACGGTCGTGCTTCCTGATGCCGTCCTCCTCTGGAACTTGATGGCCGTAGATTGATTCGCCTCCAAATCCGTTCCCTGAGTGATATCCCCGCCAAACCAAATATCATCTGGGACTATACCGTGGATGATAGATCCCTTGTAGTGCAATGGTATACCAGACTCCCCTATGCCTTTCTCTCCGGTACAGAGAGCCCGGAAGTTCTCCGCCGTCTTGGGGTTCGTGTCGGCGAAGAGCTCTATCACGATACGACCAACCTTTTAGTGTTCTTGATGTAAACTCAGTTTTTCCATTGATAGTAAAGTTTGTTACAACCGTTGCTTTATACAAATGAAACAAAGCTAAACCAAGAATAACCAAGCTGGTTTACACCTTAAATAAAACCAATAAAATTGAACATTCCAGAGCCCTTAACCGGCATAAACCGATGTATACTAAAAGCCCCCCTCAAGATGGAGGTATGAAAATGTTGTTCATTCCCATCTTGCTGATGAGATCTCGGAAGGGTGTTGGATGCAATGCTTTCGTCAATGTATCAGCTAGTTGATTCCCAGTCTTGACATACATCGTCTTAAGAAACCCACTCTCTATAGCCTCCCTAGTCTTGTAACAATCCAACTCAATCCACTTAGTCCGTTCATGGAAAATAAAGTTGTTAGCAATGTAAATTGCTGAGGTGTTGTCACAGTAGAGATAAGCAGGAGGTGTAAAAGGAACCCGAAACTCAAGAAGAAAACGAGCTAGCCATATCATCTCCTTCGTTGCTAAAGCCATAGCTCTGAACTCAGCTTCCGCTGTACTACAAGAGACAGGATCCTGTTTCTTAGATCGCCAAGAAACTAAAGAATCACCAATGAACATACAAATTCCACTGACTGATCGTCTTGTATCCTTACACGCTGCCCAATCTGAATCCGAGAATCCACGAAGATCAAACTTATTATCTGATGGATAGAACAAGCCTTAACCAACAGTACCTTTCAAATATCTCTGCATTCAAATGAATATCAGTCGGAGCATGTGAAAATTGGCACAAGGTATTGACAGCATAAGAGATATCTGGTCTCGTTGTATGGAGATACATCAACTTCCCAATCAGTTTACGGTAAGAAGAGGAATCTGAAAGTGGAACTCCTTCTTCAACAGAAAATTTGACGCTTGGATCCATCGGTATTGTAATGCCCCTGATCAAAAATATAAAAGTCAAGACCTTGACCATGAGTTGGACGAGCCAAGGAATAGTCGCGGTCGAGGAGTTTTGGACGACGGTCGAAGCGTTTTGGTCGATGGTCAATAAAATCGATAAAAAACCGAGAAACAGGAGAACGAAGAGTTGGAACCAAGGAATTTAAGCTTTGTCTAAGTGAATCAAGGAGTGTGAGTTTACATCTGAAGAAGAGTTTTGAAGATGCTGACATGGCAAAAGAGTGAAGTGGCGATGACGTGGCAATCACCCATTGGCCGCGGTAGGTGATGTGGCGGTACACACGGCGATTTCTCATTGTCCGGAGAGGAAAATTGGCGGCCAAGTTAGTGAGCTTCTAGAAGGTTAAACTTGCCTTGCAAGGGAGTGAAAACTTGGTGCCCAAGCTGAAGGAGGTTCTAGAAGAAGAAACTTGCAAGTTAAGTTTGGTGAGTGGAACACATGCCC
>JABAYD010034226.1:0-11099 GCA_014822095.1 Diplotaxis tenuifolia
TACCCAGGTGTCTGTAGGTGAGCCTCTCTGCCGTCGCCACACAGCCCGAGATGACTTGCCACAAAAAGTGCTTCATCTTGCTTGGGGCCTCTATCCTCCACACATGGCTCTGGAGGCCCGTGATGCTCGGTTGCAGAACCAGATCATGTGTGGGGCTTATCTTGTTTGATTGGAGTAGATCATAGCCAGTCTTTACTGAATATACTCCTGTTTTCGTATGATCCCAGACAAAACCATCTGAAGCAGAGGAGCGGGAAGGTTTCATCCCAAGTATCAAGGGGATATCATCTGGCTGAAAGTAATCTCGTAAACGATGTATATCCTAATCCCTCGTATCATTCCTAATAAGGGCCTGAACAGGGAGTTGGGGATGTTGATAGACTATGTGATCAGCAGGGATAGGTGGTCGGGCCACTGAATCGGGGATCCAGTTATCACTCCACACCCTCGTATCACGACCCGAACCAATTCTCTTCCGAAGTCCCGAGATCAGAAGCGGTTTTGCTGCCATGATGCTGCGCCACCCATATGAGGGTGAATATGACTGACAAACTTCCAGATGTGAGGTGTTCCTAAAGTACCTCCCTTTTAAAACTCGTGCGAGCAGAGAGTTCGGATATTGAATCAGCCGCCATAATTGTTTTGCAAGAAATGCTAAATTGAAATCATGGAGATCTCGGAATCCTAGTCCCCCTAAATCTTTAGGGGTACAGATCATGTCTCATGCTATCCAATGTAATCCTCTGCTATTCTCTTTCGAGCTCCACCAAAAGTTGGAGGTCGTACTCCTCATCTTATCAGTGATACCTTGTGGGAGCAAATAGCACGACATTGAGTATGTCGGGACTGCTTGTGCAACTGCTTTAATCTGAACTTCTTTCCCTCCTTTTTGACAGTAATCGGGATGACCAGTTATTTACTCGTCCATTCATTCGGTTTTGTACGTAGGAGAAAACTTTTTTCTAGGAGCCACCAATGAATTCGGGTAGTCCAAGGTACATCCTCATGCCTCCTTCAGCCGAGAACCCCAAGGTCTCTTTTATTTCTTGTTTCCGAGTGGAGTCCACCCGGTTCCCAAAGAACATCGAAGATTTTGCTGGATATAATCTTTGTCCCGACACTTTCCCATAAATATCAATAATGTCCATAATCTCCTTGCATTGGCTGTTTTCCGCTTTGCAAAAGAAAAGGCTGTCATCGGCGAAAAGAAGGTGGGAGGTCCTTGGGCTCGCCTGAGCCACTCGAAGGCCCACTATCTTTTTTTCCGCTCCTGCTCCATTTAAGAGTGAGATCAAAGCTTTAGTACAGAGAATGAACAAAAAGGGAGACAGGGGGTCCCCTTGTCTCAAGCCTCTCCTCGGAAGGATCCGTCCTCTCGATTGGCCGTTGACTAAGACTTGATATGAGACCGACGTGACACAGCACATAATGAGGTCAACCAGTCGTTCATCAAAGCCCATCTTTAAAAGCAAGGTGGCTAGAAAGCTCCATTTCACTCTATCGTAGGCTTTACTCATGTCCGTTTTAATGGCCATAAAGCCATCCCTACATCGCTGGTTGGATCTCAGAGCATGGAAGTTCTCTTGTGCTATTAGGATGTTGTCAGTGATCAAGCGTTTCGCCATAAAAGCCGATTGTGTCTCTGAAATCAATCGTGGAATTAGCCTCTTAAGTCTCTTGCATAATAGCTTAGATATGATCTTATAGCTGACATCGCAGAGACTAATAGGTCTAAATTCGGACATAGCTGGCTTGAAGGATCACTCTCTTTTGTTTTTGTTTTCATTGATTCACGGACATGACTTGCTTGCTTCACAAGGAACCTGACTTTGTCGTTATTCCCAGATTGTTACTTTACCTTGAAGGCTTCATTGAAACTGACAACACAGGTAAGGATGCAAGAGGAGATGTAAGCTGAGGAGTGATATGGATAATGATAATGGGACTGGGATCAGCTGCTTTGGGAGCTTACACTCTTTACAAATACAGAATCCGGGTCTGCTTCTCAAAGACAAACTTGTTCAATATTTGGCTGGACCTGCGTATATATTAAACTGATTTTGACTGTGGAGTTCCCCTAAATTATTAATTAATCATGTGCTGCAGGCGTACATGGACTCAGAGATAAGCGCGATACATGCCTCTCGATAACCATCCCAACACTCAACCTTCTTCTCAACTTGAGTTGTAAGAACAGAATCTTCACACACTATATCATATTACTATATACTCCCTATAAGCTTACACTTTCAATTTTAATTATACTTTCGACACCTACTTTACATTCACTTAATTCATCCGTTTAAGCCAAACATTGTCACTCAGCACGCACAATTAAACATGGTGGCCCGGAGAAACTCAAAACAGTAGAGTATCATTACTAGCCGATTCAGGGTTTGTAAAGCATGGTGATCAATCTCACATGCAAAAGCAAAGTGAGAATATCACACTACATACTGCTCTCAGGAATAGTAACAACCGAACAACAAAAGCCCATACGGGTGGCTGTCAATCATATATCTCCCTCATATATAGTAGCAATTCTGGGCGTTCACTCAACTAAACAGACTCTAACCAAAACCGCTCATTATAAATCTCACCTTCCTTGGTGGTTAGCAATAGAGAATATGTGTAAAGCTCATCAGACCCGGCTCATGTACGTGCCCGTTCTCGTGTCCACCATAATCTCTTCACCAACATTAACAAAGAGGGGTACATTGACAACTGCACCAGTCTCGAGTGTGGCAGGCTTTGTTCCACCTGCATCCACCATACCCTTAAGGTTAGTTTTCTATGGATCATCCATCCAAAAGAGAATATTGAACATCACAAAGGTTACCTTGTGCAGTGTCACCTCGGAGACCAGGATCAACGTCAACTATTTTAAGCTGAACTGTAATGGGAAGTTCAAAATCGATGACCTGGAAGACAGAGAAAGAGATGATGACCTCAGTGGTCTTTTTATTATAGAAAAAAGAAAGAAAAGAAAACAAGTCGTAAGTACCTTGTCCTTCCAGTAAAGAAGATTGCAGTCCATACCCTCTTTAAGCCATTTAGTCTTGTCGCCCATGTCAGCCTCGTTTAAACGTGTTTCCTCATAACTGGTCTGCGCAAACAAGCAAAGAAAGGAAGGGGTTCAAAAGAGCCATACATCCATTTAGAGCAGCCAATCAAATATATATATATATATATGTATTTCGTATACCAAGTCCATGAAAACAAACTGAGAGCCGTCTTTATAAGTGAATTGCTTGGTCTCCTTGAAGACATTTGCCTCCTCCATCTGAAAATAATAATAAAACAATGTAGGTTCTGAGCAGTATACATGTATAAGGGCAGAGGAGGAGGTTCTCTTCACATACAGTAATTCCGGCACGAAAGGTTCTCTCGACGGTGCTACCATTAACGTAGTTCCTGATTTTGGTTCTGACAAAAGCAGCACCTTTGCCAGGCTTCACATGAAGAAACTCTGCCCACAAACCTTAAATCTCAAAGACGACCATACAATTTCAAAGAGAGGAAAGAGGAAAGAGGAAAGGAGGATTACCCAGAACACGCCACGGAGCACCATCGACTTCGATGCTGGTCCCGACTTTGATGTCGTTGCTTGACAACGCATGGATCCCTGCAACAAAAAAAAGCATCACCGTCAGATTATAATCAGATTTTTTTTTTTTTTAAAAAAAAAAAAAAGACAAAATCTTAACTGGAAAATCTGTGGACTGATGATTGCCTTGGGAAAGACAGACCGTTCAAAGTTGAGGACGAGGGTTTATAAGGAGGCAAGGAAGTTACAAAAGATGTCCACGTCGCCGCCATAACTGGGAGCGGAGATGTTGAAATGTTTCGACTTCTGCTAGTGCCCAGGGAGGGGATAAGGAAGATGGGGAATGCTGTCGAACCGTAACAACAAATGGGCCAATATCGAGCCCGTTACTAAAACCAATTACACTGTTGTGGGCTCTGAGAAAACTAGTCTTTTCATTATTGTTTCTCTGGCAAAAAAACGACAAAACATCCTAATGCATAAAACAACTAATTATTTTGGCAGTAGAGAATAGAGAATAGAGAATGAGGATGATGATGATGAGAGTTGCCACACCCACGGCCACGGCCACGGCCACGGCTGAGAAACCCAAGGATCCATTACAGATGCCTTCTTCATCCATTTTCTTTTTCGGTCCGACCTTCTCTACCACTCTCCGCCTCCTCCCTATGAATCCGAATCTGGACTTGCCTCCGCATTCGGGTTTTGATTCAGAATCGATTCTGATATGATGCTTTCTGAATCTAACCACGAATGACAATCTATGAATCTTCCATGATGAGATCAATCGGTTTCGAAGATGGAGTTTCAACTTGAATCTTCCCACTCTCATACCAACTTTCAGCTTGCACGCAAACCTCTCCTCTGCTTCACCACCCATGTCTGTCTGACTGTCTCACCCTCGCGTGAGAGAGTCTCTCTCTCTCTAGGCCTTAACCCTAGCCTAAACGCACACACCGTGACTTGCCACAAGTTTTGATTACTTATTATTTGTTTTGGCTTATTCAAGTATTTACATTTACTACTTGTACTTGACTTGTTTAAAACAAATATGTCAAGTACTTGCAATTTTTTTTTGATACTTGCAAGTTACTTGACTTACCTTGTTACTCACTAAATCAAGTTTTTTTTCTTAATTACGTGCAAATAATCGAAATAAACATACAATTAAAACATATATTCTAAATTTTAACATCCAAAAGATAAATTTTCGAAAAATAGACAATAATAAAAATAACCTACAAAATAGTGAAAAACATATGAAACCTATTGTTCCTTCATTTTATTTCGATACTTCAAAAAAATTATTCTAATGCAAGTAATGAAAATGCAAATAATATTTTTTAAGTAACAAATATTATTTAACAAGTTACAAGTATTTTGTTGAACAAATAACAAGTTATAAGTAAGGAGGCATAATATTTGATATTTATCTTGTCCGTGCGAGTAATGAAACTTGCTACTCGACTTGGCAACGCTAAGTGTTTAAATTTTCGCGGCAAATACGGGGTAAATAACGGGTCTAAAGCGATTATCGAGTAATGATATCCAGTTAGTGCCGTAAATTGAATGATTTATTTGGTTCTAATTAGTAGTTAGTTTGTAAAAAACAAAAAAAAAGTTGGCCCACTAAAAGAAGAACTGGATTAGTAGCAAAATCAACAGAAATCAGGCGATCATAGATATTGATTGGACTATTAAAAAATGGGTGAGACGGAGAATAGAAGAAGGAAACGCAAAATGAATGGCGTATATTCAAGGATGCCCATTGGAGCCCGTGAATTCAATGAGCTTTGTTGCATCTAGTAGTTGTTTTCTAGAGCACCAGCCATAACATAGCTACTATTTATTTACTCTTGATAAAAAACGAAAATCTACTCTTGATTGATTCTTTTTCCTCTCACAATGAAAAAATGAAGAACATATTAGGTTTGTAACGTAAATAAAGATATTATAAGTACATATGAAAAATAAAAGCAACGCAAAAACTGTAAACAGAAAAAAAAAAAAAAAGGAAAACAAAAGCCAAGCATTAAGCATACTTCATTTTAGGCTTTTACAGACAAACATTACGTATCAAACAATGCAAGAAGCAAAGGGTCATTAATAGACTGGACCATCAATGTATAGTGAACAACACCCAAGGGTTTTCCCAAAGCGTGATAACCTTTCTGCTTTCCCACAACAGAATGTAACTGTTACCGAAGGAAAGAAGGTTGGGTGGTCAAAAATTTAGGAATCTGCGAGGGCAGGAACAACGTAGAAACTGTTGGTGGGTGGAGCTGGGCAGACGCCAAGGATAGAACAGAGGTCTTTATTTTCAAGAAATTTTTCCAAATCGGCAAGCATGAGTGGGCCGTACTCGAACACCATCTTCTTGCACTAATCAAGGAAAAGCATCATCATCTGATTCCATTTCAAGAGGGTTAAGTAAGTAGGAGTACCTTGTCCTGGTAATTGTTGAGGGACTTGCATTCCTTGAGAAGCAAGCGAATTATCTTGAGCTGGACATGGGAATAAATAAGATTGAGGGGATGAGCTAAGAAAGAATAATATTTGGATAGGGAGAGAAGGAGACCTTGGTGTGAGGATCCTTGAGTTTGGTGACAAGTTGAGAGACAGTATCACGGCAAGCCTGACAGTTGCCACCTTGGGAAGCAAGGGGTGGTTGACAGAGGCCAAGGGTTTTGCAGATGTGGTGGGGGTTGAGAAGGGAGACTTGAGTGAAGAAAAGTTGGGTGTAATGATCTACCATGGAAAGACACTGCAGAGGAGGGATGAGTGAGAGATAGCAATAGTTAAAGGAATAAAGGAAAGAAAAAGAGAGACAGGACCTGTTTTTGCAAAGGAGGAATCTGGGAGCAGGTCATGTGGAGGGCCTCGATGAATGCATTCTGGTTGTCGTCATTTTGGAGGTAATCAATGGCGAGGGTGACATACTTATCACATAACTCACAAACTTCTAGCTTATTATCCTTAACTGATTGATGCATAAAAATGAAGTCTAAGTTAGAGAATATAATAATCCCCATAGACAAACATATGCGAAACAGGCTTTTAAAAGAAAAGAAATCCTGAAAGAAAAAAAAAAACAGAGAGTAGATGTTACCGAGAAGAATGGGGTTTGAAGCATCACAGGTCAGCCCCAAGAGGAAGAAGAAGAAGACTCCATATTTCATAACGCCCATGATTAGTGCCTGAAACTATCTTTATCTTAATTTCAGGAATAAAGAAAAAAAAAAAAAAAAACTGAGTCAATACAATAATTGGGGATTTCAGAGCAAAAAGGATCGGATCCAATACAGAGCAATTTTTATACAAACAAGAGCAATCAGAATCAATCTTATCTATCAGATAAATAAGCTTACACGGCGGACGGCCACAGATCTCCCCCTCCTCCTCCCTCTATTGATTGATCGATTCGATTCTTTTTTTTTTCTTCTTGTTTATTCACTCTCCTCTCTTTATTATTTATCTACACGACGTCGTCTTGGCGCCCTCGAAGAAAAAAACTTGGTTTAGCTTTTTTACTCATGTTTCGTATAATTTGTATTCCAAGTTTGATGAAACCCACTCACTTTCATCTGAGATGCATTTTGCTTAGCGTGATGAACCACACTCACCTTATCTTAGTAGTTTACCTTGTACATACTTTCATTTTTCTTTTTTCATACGGCTCTACCCCTCTTATTCTTCATATCTATCTATAGTACTAACAGTCTAACACATAACAAACATCATAATTGGTCTTTTGAATCTTCAAATGTCACGTCTTTGACTGCTACCCATACTTCCCATATATACTCCCTCTGCATGCTATGTTTCTTAGTCTCTCAATGTAACAATAGTCCTCTCTCTCTCACTCTCCCGTGAATTTTGCTTTGAACATCTTCTTAGGTACCGGCCGTTTTGTTTGCTGGATCGCCTAGCGATGATTTTTTTCTAAAAAGGGTTTCACGTCTCTCTCGACGACGACCTTATTCTAATAACCTTCATCTTTTTGTTTCTTCTCCTCTATTCAACCACAAACTTAAGTATCCGTGGTATTCAATCTCCATAAGTTTTCTTCACAAGATTAGTATACTGATGTTGTAGTTGTGATCTTTAGATGTTGAAGCCAGCTAAGTATTTTGTTTTCATAATTATATGGGCATGAGTATGTATGACACTGAAATACATTAATGCAGTGTGAATGGACCGCCCATCGGGACGAATCAGTATTAAGGAAAGCAATGGCCCGGCGGTGGTATAGGTTAGGTGCATGGGTCATCGCTTACTGCTTTCCAATTTAATTACAAAACCCCAACTGTTCAATTCATATTGTTTTCATCTCTGGCCCTACTCATAAATACCTCTCTCCAATAACTAACCATCCCCAAATTTTTTAAGGGCAAATCTTTGTAATAGCATTTTTTTAAAGTTTATGTCACAAAAATAACTTTCAAAAACTAAAATGACCAAAATAACATTTTTTATTTTGAAAATTTTAAGTTTTTTTATTTTTTTTCAAATTAGAAATCCTTTCACCAAAACTCCACTACTCAACTCTAAACAAAAAAAGTCTAGGATTAGTTAACTCAAGGGTAAAAATGAATAATTTATAAAACATTTTAGTACTATTTTTGTCATTTTTATTCTGAAGTGGTATATTTGTGATAAAAACTTTTTTTAGTGATATTTTTGTATTTTTCTCATTTTTTTTTCTTCTTAATTATAATTTCAACCCGTGGGCAGCTTGTGCGTGTCTAACTAATCTTTATTTATCCGTCATTTAGCTTTTAAATGGACCAATCGTATTTACATGCGATACAGTTGTCTTGAGTTAAGCGCAAAGATTAAATTACAAAAAAAAAGTGAATTAATATAATAATGAATCATCAAATTTGAAGACACAAAACTGTGAATTCTCAACTACAAACATGTTCACTCGATGAACTAAACCACTGTGCAATAGCTAAAACACACGCGCGTTACTTCGTTTCTGGCGCGAGCGGTAACTCAGCGACTGCGACATTAATAAATATGTATGCATCTACTATATAACCAGCTTTACGTATAAAATAGCATTTCATTTCAGAGTTAGTTTTGTTTCTCGTAATTCTTTTACACACGTAAAACCACCGAAGTCCAAAGTTAAAAAAAAAAGGAACGTACCAATGACACCAGGCACCATATATACTAGCCAGTACCATATGTCTCGTATGCACAAAGCCTAGTTTGTCTCTCTTTCTCTCTCTCTCAAGACAATAATGACAAACGGCGGATCTGAGCGTCCTATGTCAGTGAGAAAGCAAAACACCGACGATACCTACTCACACAAGATACAGTCGACCAAACAACGCTTCTCCTCGCCGGCAGCAGCTTGTCCTTCCTTTAGAATATATTACTACGATGGAGCTGTCGGTTCCATTCCTTTCGACTGGGAGTCTCATCCTGGTACTCCCAAGCACCTCTCCTCCGAGCTGCCTCCGCCACTTCCTCTCACCCCTCCGCCATCTCATTTTTCCTTCTCCGGCGACCATATCCGCCCTGGTTCAAGAAAACCCATCAAGAAAATCCTCGCACTAATCCCCACTAGGCTCTTCTGGTTACCCTCAGGTGGTCATAAGAATAAGGTCAAGAAACTGTCCGCTTCGTCACAGTCTCTGTCGGAGAGGGTGCTGATCGATGAGAACGACTACCATCTGTTCAAGTTGCAGACAAAAGGGAATGTCATGATAAGAAGATTTTCATCCTTCGACTCTTCTATTGATCACCACCCCACCATTCGCAGATCACAATCCTCCTCTTGCTTCGGACTTCGCAGATGTCTCATCTGGTAAATTCCACATTAAAATATATAAAAATATGTGTATTCCTAATATGTTTTGTAATCTAAAATATATTGTGAAAGCTTGACTTTATTCATAGATGTAAATTGGTTTATATACAACATCGGAAGTTCCCTATCCAACTAGAGAAAGGTTACATATAGTCATAATCCCATAATGATAGGGAAAACATATTAACATAGTTATCCCTTTACTCCCCCTCAAGTTGGCAAAGAGCGATTGCGAATTCCCAACTTGAACAGCAGATACTGAAATGTTGGTGTAGGAAGAGCTTTAGTAAGAAGATCGGCAGGTTGTTCCTTTGTTGATATGTGCTCTAGTGAAAGAAGTTTGTTTTTAACAGCGTCCCGAGTCGTGTGGCAGTCATTCTCCACATGTTTAGTACGTTCATGGAAGACAGGATTGGTAGCTATGTGGATTGCGGACTTGCTATCACAGTGAAGTCGCATGGGAATGTTATGAGAGAAACCAAGCATACCGAACAGCCGCTTGAGCCATTGTAACTCGCAAGTTGTATCGGCCATGGCCCTATATTCAGCTTCAGCTGAAGATCGAGAGACAGTCCGTTGTTTCTTAGTTTTCCAGGACACAAGAGAATCACCAAGAAACACTACATATGCGCTAAGCGATCGTCTAGTTGTAGGACACGAAGACCAATCTGCATCACAATAGGCCGTAATCTGCATGTTGCACTGTGATTGTAACATAATACCTTGATCAGACGTTCCTTTGAGATATCGAACTACCCGAAGCGCTGCAGACCAATGTTCTTCTAGTGGCTTTTGCATGAATTGAGACAATATATGAATGATGTAGCTTAGGTCTGGTCGAGTGAACGTTAGGTAGATAAGCCGTCCAATAAGTCGCCGATACTTGCTGGGATCCGTTAGTAACGTATGAGAATTAGTCTTATCGGCCATAACAAGCTTGCGATTAAGCTCAGTTGGCGTGGGAGCTGGTTTAGCACCCAACAAGCCACACTCAGTAATGATATCTAACGTATATTTGCGTTGAGATACAAAGATACCTTCTGGTCCACGGGCCACTTCTAAACCAAGAAAATATTTCAACTTCCCAAGGTCTTTCATCTTGAAGCAAGTGTGAAGATAGTTTTTAAACCGTTGAATGATTGAAATGTTGTTCCCAGCAATAATAAAATCATCAACATAGACTAAGATGTGTAGGCAGACATTCTTCTTCTCATCAACAAATGTAAAGAGAGAGTAGTCTTCATGACTTTGCACAAAGCCAAATTCCAGGAGTGCCTTACTTAATTTAGCAAACCAACACCGTGGAGCCTGTTTTAAACCGTATAGAGATTTTCGGAGACGACAAACTTGATTGGGTTGACTAGCTTTAAAACCAGGTGGTAGTTGCATATAAATTTCCTCTTCTAATTCACCATGTAGAAAGGCATTGTGAACATCCATTTGATGAACCTCCCATCTTTGAGCCGCAGAAACCGCAAGTAAAAAACGAACCGTGTTCATCTTGGCAACGGGAGCAAATGTGTCCTTGTAATCAAAACCTTCGCGCTGCCTGTTACCGAGAGCCACTAGGCGAGCTTTGGGACGTTCGACAGTGCCGTCGGCGTTGTACTTGTTCGAGTACAACCATTGGCAACCAATAGCCTTTCGTCCCGGTGGTAAAGTCGTGATATCCCAAGTGTGTTGTGTCTCAAGAGCAGTGATTTCTGTCTTCATTGCTCCATTGAAGCGGGG
>JABAYD010034249.1:4109-20964 GCA_014822095.1 Diplotaxis tenuifolia
AACAATTTGCTTCTCGTCGAAAAGAATATATATTTTTTAAAAAAAAATTGAAATATGAGGAAATGAAAGAAATAGCATGAAACTCGTATATCAATAATTTGACAAAAAAATTGACCCAAGTGGTCTAAACTTTGAGGAATTATAAATTTACCACAATCTTGCTCGCCAATTTATAAAACAAAAATGTAAAATTTGGAAATTGATCATTTAAGTGATTTTTTTATAAAAAATGTTATGTTGTGAAAAACAATAAAAAGTTATTTATGTTGCTGAAATGGATAATAATATTTGTAAAAAAAAATTTGTTTGGACCAGGATAGTTGTTTTTGTATAGAATAAGAAAAGGCCCAACAACAATGTTAAGGTGGGCCTAAACTGGACCGACGTATTCTTCCCAACTAATACATATTTACAAATCAGCCCTCCGTAAGATCAGAAGAGAGACGAAAATCTCTGAAAAACTTTTGAGCATAGCCCAAAAAACCCTAAATCTCAACCGATCAATGGAGCGCGACGAAGAAACGAGTGGACCGATGATGGAGATATGCACTAACGGAGGAGGAGGCGAAGAGACGTCTAACCGGAGACCTATCATAACGGGCGAACCACTCGACATCGAAGCTTACGCGGCGATGTACAAAGGGAGGACGAAGATCATGCGGTTACTGTTCATCGCTAACCATTGCGGAGGGAACCAGACGATGCAGCTCGAGGCGTTGCGGATGGCTTACGACGAGATCAAAAAGGGAGAGAACACGCAGTTGTTTAGGGATGTGGTCAATAGGATCAATGGGAGGCTTGGGGATAGGTACGGGATGGATTCGGCGTGGTGTGAGGTGATTGATCGTAGGGCTGAGCAGAAGAAAGGGAAGTTGGAGAATGAGCTTAGTTCGTATCGGGTAATTAGGGTTTCTCTTGTGATCTAATTAGTGTAGAGGATGAAGTTGTGTAGTGTGTTGGTTAGGTTGCTTGATTATGTAAATTGCATAGATAGTGATTTAATCTTCATATGATGTAATGTAGTCTGCTTAGGTTGCTTGATTCTGCATATATAGTGATTTTATCTTGGTATGATTGTTATGTAGTGTGTTATTGTTTATGTACTGCTTAGTTTGCTTGATTTTATAAATTTTAAAGGTATTAATTTCATCTTTGCATGGTTGTTAGTAGTCTGTTGTATATGTGCTGCTTAGGTTGCTTATTATGTAATTGCATAGATAGTGATTTCGTCTGCGTATGATGTTATATTCTGTGTTGCTTATGTACTGGTTACGTTACTTGATCTTGGTTCGAGAAAGCGAGCGCTTTTAGCGCCAAGGCGCTAAGCGACACGAAGCGAGGACCTCATCGCTTACGGACCTCATAGCGAAGCAAGGTACATAGATCCCTCGCTTTCCCTCGCTTTTCATCGCCAAAAATGGCGCTTTGTCGTACCTTTAAAAAAAATAGATTTTCTTTAAATTTGTGAAATTAACAAAACCGTTTAAAAAGAATATTTACTATATCTAAAAGTATATTCTCTTTCTACGTCTTAGACGTGTAGAGGAGGGTGTTGGCTACGACAAAGATTTGGAGTTTGAGGATTCTGAATCTGAGTAGAGCTTTGTCTACTGCTATTTTCATTTGCTTTTGAAGTATTAATTTGATGTTTGCATTTATTTGGTATTTTCAGTTACATTTTGCTATAAGAACCTTTGAATTTTATTATATGGATTTGGTTTTTTCACTTCTGTTGCATGATATATTATATATATATATATATAAATGGTCTAGAGCTTACCTTTTGGTTGCAGGATACACAAAGCTCTCGCTTTGTGGCGCCATGGCGGTAAGCGCTAATCTCCCACCTCCTCGCTTCGTCTCGCCACGTGCTTTCTCGAACCAAGTACTTGATTAAGGATAGTGATTTCATCCTCATATGAGGCTATGTAGTGTTTTTTATGTGCTGCTTAGGGTTCTTGATTTTTCAAATTGCATAGATAGTGATTTCAGCTTCCTGTGATTGTTATGTAGTGTGTTGTTTATGTGCTGCTTAGGTTACTTGACACTGTAATTTGCATAGATAGTGATCGTATGATGTTATATAGTGTGTTGTTTCTGTGCTGCTTAAGTTGCTTGATTCAGATAGTGCTTTCATTTTTGTATGATTGTTAAGTAATGTGTTGTTTATGTGCTGCTTAGTTTGCTTGATTCTATAATTGCATAGATAGTGATTTCATCTTGTTATGATTGTTAAGTAATGTGTTGTTTATGTGCTGCTTAGTTTGCTTGATTATTTCTGTAATTGTATAGATATTTGTTTGTGTGCTGCTTAAGTTGCTTGATTGAGATAGTGATTTCATTTCTCTATGATTGTTATGCCGCGTGTTGCTTATGCGCTGCTTAGTCTGCTTGGTTTTGTGATTGTATTAAATTATTAATAGTGATTTTCATGTTTTCTTTTGATTATGTAGACGAATCTGATCAAGGAAAGCATCAGGATGGGTTATAATGACTTCGGTGACTTCTACTATACTTGTGGTTTGCTTAATGAAGCTTTCAAGAACTATATTCGAACACGAGACTATTGCACTACGGCTAAGCACATTATTCACATGTGTATGAATACTATTCTTGTAAGTATCGAGATGGGGCAGTTCAGTCATGTTTCAAGCTACGTGAACAAGGCAGAGCAGAATCCAGAAACTCTGGATCCTGTTGTAGCAGCCAAACTCAAGTGTGCTTCTGGGTTGGCTCACTTGGAGCTGAAGAAGTATAAGCTCGCCGCTCGTAAGGTCTGTGGCATTATAATGCTCAAGTGTTTTATGTTTATTGATTCCTTGTATTTTATCCAAGTATCGTATTGGAAATCTAATCATTGAGCTTGACTGCTGTGTTGTGCAGTTTTTGGATGTTAATCCAGAACTTGGGAATACTTATAACGAGGTCATTGCTCCTCAAGACGTTGCAACCTATGGAGGGCTTTGCGCTCTGGCTAGCTTTGACCGATCAGAATTAAAGGCATTCATTTATCCCTTTTAGCTTTCTTATCTTTCTTTGTTAACATTTTTATCGCGTTCTTTTGGTCCAAAACTCATCAGTTTAATGTAACAGGCAAAAGTTATTGACAACATCAACTTCCGGAATTTCTTGGAGCTGGTACCTGAAGTGAGAGAACTTATTAACGATTTTTATTCAAGGTAATTTGTTTCTTGCAAAACTCTTGTCTATCTATTGTATATAACCGAGTTTCTGAACATGAACCAAGGATAATAGAGAGCATGCGCACTAAGACTCCATTTACCAAACTGTTGAATCCAGTATTTATACTAATCATTGACTCTGACCAACTCACTAAGTCGTTGGTTATGTTGGATTATGTTCTTTATTGCTTATGAGGACATACCATGTTATCTATCTCAACGTTCCTTTTTTCTGTATTCTCTTTGAGTCTCATGTTTTTAATTTTTATTTTCGGCAGCCGATATGCATCCTGTTTGGAATATCTAGGAAGTCTCAGAGCGAATTTGCTGCTGGACATACATCTTCATGATCACATTGACACGCTATATGATCAGATAAGGAAGAAAGCACTTATCCAGTACACACTGCCATTTGTGTCTGTTGATTTGAGCAGGATGGCTGATGCATTCAAGACCAGCGTGTCTGGTCTAGAGAAGGAACTTGAAGCCTTGATAACAGACGACCAGATACAGGTCCGTTCCTTATAAACCAGAAAGAGAAAGAACTTTGTTTTATTATTGTCATTTTGAAAACCGTTAAACCTGTTTCTTCCCATGACAGGCACGGATTGATTCACACAACAAAATCCTCTACGCAAGGCACGCAGATCAGAGGAACGCAACATTCCAGAAGGTGCTTCAGATGGGTAACGAGTTCGATAGAGATGTGAGGTCAATGATGTTAAGGGCCAACCTTCTTAAACATGAGTATCATGCCAAAGGTAGAAAGCCTTGAGAGGGACGACATCTGTTTGGCGAATCTGAGAGGTACTGGCCTATTTCAAGATCATAAAGGTGTTTATGAAAGATTGTTTTGGTCTAATTATTGGCTCTTGTTATTGCTTTGTTTTATCAATCTTTTACACAAGTCACTTGTACTCTCTAAACTTTTTTTATGAATTGTGGTGTCTGATGCTGAAGTTTTTGAGTGCATAAAATGAATATACAATTGCACTCATTAGGAGCATCTCCAACACAAACCTATTTTTTCTTCTCTAATTTTCACAAAAATAAAGTAACTCTATTTTAGAGTGATTTTCGCTCCAATAATTTACTCTAAAATATAGTTAATCTATTATAGAGTGAAAAATAGAGTGAAATAATTTTTTACTCTAAATATAGAGTGCTGACTGGAAACCTCAACGATTCAATGGGAACAAAAAGAACCAATAAAAAAAATGTTTAGGAATAAAATTACAGGAATGAAAAGGAACTGTTGTTCTTTTCCTTAATTTTTAAGGAATGATTTTGTTCTCTTTGTGAATGGTAAAATATTTTAGAAATAATAAATAACTAAATGTTTACTGTCATTCTCTGGTTACTATTCAAAACAAAAATAATTTCATTCTATTTTCCGTTCTCGAGTAACTCTATTTTTTTAAAGTGACTGCAAAAATCATTTTGTAGAAATTATAAAGGAAAAATAAGTTTGGGTTGGAGATTGTCCAGTTGATCTAAGCCCAAACTACTTAATGCAGTGGGCCTTTCTTTATTCAAAATCTTCCAAAATATTTATCAGGAAATACGGAGAAAAATCGACATGGATTAGTCTTTCAAACTTATAACAACTGGCAAACAAAATTGTCAGTAGGAGAAGAAATTAAAACATAATTTATAATTTATCACGCTGCCAAAAATAATTAAGAAAATAACGTATTTTTTGACTAGCCGTAGATGTAATCATCTTTTTTTCCGGCTTAACAAATTTACAAACGGCCAAAAGAAAAAGAGGCATTTCGCGCGCTTTGATCATCACCGTTAGATTTACTAAACGAGCTAACAACAAACGATCACGATCATCCCACAATCTCTAAACATTATATCTTTATTTTTAATTTTTATACTATCACAGAAATTAAGGATGCGAGAATGATTGGTCTTCCATAGTTTTGACCATGGCGGATCTTAGCCACCTACTTTCTTATTAGCTATATCCGCTCCACCGTAGACACACCTAAACATTTCTATAAATAATGTTTATAAACTGTCTAAATACTTTTCTCTTTTTTGTTTCTTTGTTACGTTTTCTTGGCTGAGGAGAGAAAGAAGAAGAAGAGAGAAGTTGGCATCATCGTCGTCTCTCTTTCTCTTCTCTTCTCTTCTCGTGAAAACTCAAGACTCATCACATTCGTGCGAAGATTCTGATCAAAAACGATGAATGTGATGCGTAGATTGACGAGTATGGCTTCAGGACGTAGTTTTGTCACGTCTGATAACGTAAGGATGTTTCTTTTTTTAAAGTAGTTTCGTGATCTATGGGTTTGTTTAAAGCATTTTCTTGTTTTTTTTTTTAGGTAGGAGAAGACGAGACGCCAAGATCGAAGAAGCCTAACAAAACTCGTGAAGATATAGAGTCTACGGAAGCGGCTACGTACGAGAGAGGTTCTACTTGTTTAGGAGATGATAAGACACGAGAAGAATCTGTCTCTACGGCAGAGAATTCTCATTCATTACCAAAATACATGGCAAGCGGTGTTGATGACAAGGTTTATAGCATTTTGTGATCTCTAACATTTTGATTTGGTGCTAAATGCTAATGATGATGAATGATGCTCAAGTTTTTTTTTTTTGATTTGGGTTTGATAGGATTTGGACAGTGGAATCATCAAGGGAAAGGGGACAGAGACTGGTCGGATTATTACCACCACAAAGAAGGGTCTGAATGATCAGAGAGACAAGGTGATTTCAATATTTTGCATGTAACATTTCTAAAACTTAAAAAAAAAACATTTCTAAAACTGTTTCATGCACCAAATCCCATTAGAAATCTTTAATTATGTGTTTGGGGAGAAGATAGTATTAGGATGGATGACATCTCGGGAAGTCTTCATGTTATACCATGAGAAGAAAACATACTTATTGACAAGAGACAAATGAAGCATTGATATATATATATATATATATATAACCTCCAATTATTTTAGAAAAAACAATTACATATATAAGCTCTTAAATTTGTAAAAGTAAAAAGAAAATATAAACCCTGTCTAAATCATTATAATCTTCAAAATCTCAAGACCTGCTCCGTTTATTGATCACGAGAATAAAACTTGTTTCATGAAAATCTGATTATTGTTTTTGTTCTTATTCAGACAATCTCGTATAAAGCTGAACATGTAATTGGCACTGGCTCATTTGGTGTTGTCTTTCAGGTAAAAAAAAGTCTCTCAAGACTCAAGAGATTACTTATTATTTAACAATTTAAGGATGCTCATTGTGTTTTTTAATGATTATAGGCTAAGTGCTTAGAAACAGAAGAAAAAGTAGCAATCAAGAAAGTGTTACAAGACAAGAGATACAAGAACAGAGAGCTTCAGATCATGAGAATGCTCGAGCATCCTAATGTCGTGGAGCTCAAGCATTCTTTCTTCTCAACCACTGAGAAAGACGAGCTTTATCTTAACCTTGTTCTTGAGTATGTACCAGAGACTATATACCGTGCATCAAGATCTTACACCAAGATGAATCAGCAAATGCCTTTGATCTATATTCAGCTCTACACATATCAAGTAATACATTAAAAACTTGTCATCAGACTCTGTCTATGTTCACTTTTTTGAGGTTCTTACAAATGTTTGTTGAAAAATTCAGATTTTCCGCGCGGTGAACTATCTACATCGAGTTGTTGGAGTATGTCACCGTGACATTAAACCGCAAAATCTATTGGTAAGCATTTACAAATAGTGTTCTAAAAATGGGTCTAGGCGGCGCTCGCCTATGCAGCAAATCGAAGCTAATCAAAATGTTTTTTTTGAGCGATTTTTTTTAAGAAAAATAATCGGTTTAGACACCCGCTAAATCGCCTAGTTACCGTCTAACGATTTCTTGAACAGTGCATACAAGGAACATTAATGGATATTTTTCTAATGATGATGAAATTTTCAGGTCAATAATGTTACACATGAGGTAAAGATATGTGATTTTGGGAGCGCGAAAATTCTGGTAAGTTTCATAAGCCCTAAATATATTTTGAGGTTGTTAATATTACACTTCTTGTTATAGAAAAACATGAGTAGAGAGTGAGTGATGTGTTCTTGGTTTCAGATTCCTGGAGAACCAAATATTTCATACATATGCTCAAGGTATTACAGAGCTCCAGAACTCATCTTTGGAGCAACTGAATACACAACAGCTATAGATATGTGGTCTGTAGGTTGTGTTATGGCTGAACTTTTTCTTGGACATGTAAGAAGTCTTTTTGCTCAGAGTTCTAACTTTTAGTTTTTAGACATTTTCTTTGAATCTGTGTCTTAGATTTTAATATTTACAGCCTCTGTTCCCTGGAGAGACTAGTGTTGATCAATTGGTGGAGATCATTAAGGTAAAGAAACAGATTGTGTTTTTATGTTCTTTTTCATGTTAGAGATTCTCAGAGCTGTGTTCTGTAAATTTCTGTGTAAATTAGATATTGGGGACACCAGCAAGAGAAGAGATAAAGAACATGAACCCTCGTTACAATGATTTCAAGTTCCCTCAGATAAAACCTCAGCCATGGCACAAGATTTTTAGAAGACAGGTACCTCCTGAAGCTCTAGATCTTGGCTCTAGACTCCTCCAGTATTCACCAAACCTGAGAATCACACCGGTAAGACAGAACAATCCCACTTGATTTCTAACCTATTTTCTAGCATGACATCATTACAATGGCTTCTCTAACTCTGGTTTCAGCTTGAAGCATGTGCACACCCGTTCTTTGATGCTCTAAGAGACCCCAACGCATCCTTACCTAATGGAAGAGCACTTCCTCCACTGTTTGACTTCACAGCTCAAGGTTTTTGACAACATCAACACTTATCTTTCTCTTCTTGAAGTTTCCTCTAATGCAATTTACTTTCCTTGTAGAATTGGCTGGTGCTTCTGTTGAATTGCGTCATCGCTTAATCCCTGAGCATGCAAGGAAATGACTTCTTCTTCTCTGCACATGTTCTTGTTCACTGTCCTCTGCAACCACTTGGACTAGTAGTTAAAAAGTGTATAATTGTATAAGTTTGCAACTTTGTAGCTTCCATTGTTGTATACAGAAATGCAAAATGTTTACCAATAGTCTCCACAAGAGCATTTTCCATCTCTAAAGTGATGAAAACAGTTAGAATCTCTTAAGATAATATGCCTTTGATAAACTCTAGATATATACTTCATAGCACTGTGACAATCTCCACAGACACGGAGGTTCTTGATGATCCGAATCGGAGCTCCGGCCGGTACAGCAAGTAAACCAAACGCTACAGCTAGTTTCTCACTATGGTAAGCCAAACCAAGCTCCTTCCCTTCTTTATCCAAATCATGAAGTGCAAAACTCATATCCGGTGAATAACCAGCTTCTTTAATCAAAAGCATCATCTCATCAACCTTGGAATATATCTCAACCATTCTGGGATGGTTTCTATCTTCAGACATGAAGCTATGAACTATCCCTCTCCCTTCAACCCAACTGCAACCAGGCTCTTTGCTTATGTTACGAGATTTCATCAACCTACGAATGTTTGCTGCTTCCTCTTGTCTCCCTGCTGCTGAGTACATGTTTGATAACAGAACATAAGGAACAGCGTTGTTTGGTTCAAGTTCCATGAGATTTTTGGCCGCTCTTTCACCGTTTTCTATCTTCCCATGCTTCCTGCTTGCAGCTAGGATCGCTTTCCATACAGTGGCATCTGGTTCAACCTCCATTTGATTCAGCAACTCCTCTAATTTTGTAAAATCACCAGATCTACCGTAAAGATCAATCATACATGCGTAGTGTTCAGGTCCTGGTGTGATTCTATAGACTCTTCTCATTGAATCAAAGTAGTGTTCAGCTTCTGCTACAAGACCAGCATGACTACAAGCAAATAGTAAACCTATAAATGTAATGTAGTCTGGTGTTATCCCACTCCCTATCATCACTTTGTATGACTCCAGAGAGTCTTTAGCTTTGCCGTTTTTCGCGTAACCAACAATCAGAGCAGTCCACGTGATCAGATCTTTCACTTTCATAGAGTTGAAAACTGCTTTAGCGTCTTCTAAGCTTCCACACTTTGTGTACATTGTCACTAAAGAGTTATCTACTGACAAAGAAGCAGGGAAGCCAGATTTAATGTAGTTTCCATGTACCTGTTGCCCGAATTCGAGAAGAGTTAACTCCCCGGAGGCGCTTAGTACACTCGCTGTAACAATCTCATCAGGAGATATGCCTCCTTCACCTCTCATCTCACAGAATAGCTTCAACGCTTCTTCATAAGATCCGTTGCCTGTGATAAGAGACGTCCAAGAGATCACATCTTTCTCAACCATCTTTTCAAACACTTTCAACGCTGAATCCATGAGTCCTCTCTTAGCATACATATCCACAAGAGCATTGTTCACAAGCTTGTAAGCTCCATATCCAGTTTTCACAATTAAACAATGTACAGAAGAAGCTATCTTCATCTCTGTACTTCTTGAGGTAGCGAAACAGTTTAAAACAGAAGGGATTGTGAACTCATCTATCTCCATATCTCTCTCATGCATTCTACCAAACAAAGACAGAGCTTCTTCTTTAAAACCTTCTCTTACACACTCAACAACCATCGAGTTCCAAGAAACCACATCATCAACTTCCATGTCTTCCAACAAAGCTCCCGCAGTTTCCAAGTCTCTGCATTTAGCGTACATAGCAATCAACGCGCTCTGAACAAAGATATTACTCTTGAAACCACTCTTAACTACGCAGCCATGAACCTGAACACCAACCCTAACACACTCAACAGCACCACAAGCAGTTAAAACGCTAGGAAACGTAAACTGATTAGACTCCTTTCCTTCTCTTCTCATATCCCTAAAACACTCTATGGCCTTGTAAGCAAACCCGTTTCTAGAGTAGCCAGTGAGCATAGAAGTCCACGTAACGTTGTTCCTCTCACCTTGCATCGTCTCAAATAAATACTCAGCTCCAGAGATGCGTTTGCATGTTGCATACATTGCTAGTAAACCATTAACCACACTAACATCTAAATCAAAACCAGTTTTCACTATACACCCATGAATCTGTTCACCTCTTTGAACTAAACCAAGTGAAGCACACATCCTAAGAACACTACCTAAAGTATACTCATTAAAGTTTCTTCCTTGAAACTGCATTTCCCAAAACAAGCGTAAAGCTTCGTCTTCACTACCGTATTTGCAATGTCCAGAGATTAGGGCGTTCCAGGAGATTGTGTTCTTCATTGGGTTTCTAAGGAAAAGGTGTTTCGCGTCAGAGAGTTTACCAGAAGTGGAGTAAGCGACGATCATAGTGTTCCAAGTAAACTCATCTCTCTCAGGCATTTTATCGAACAGTTGGCGGGCTTCATTGATCCGACCAGATTTAGACAAATCTCCCAGTTCCAGATTAGTCGAGTGGAGCTTTGTTCGGACGGCATTGCTGTGGATGTAATTACGAAACGGTGTTGAAGTAAGGCGGCAGTTTCTGAAATTCAATCTGAGCATCACTCTTCGTATACAGTATCAAGTTCTAACAGCAAAAGGAATTTTTATTTATATATATATATATATATATATATATACTTTTTTGGTAAAATTGTTAAATAAACATTTTTTACTTTTTAAAAAGGGTAGACAGGAAGATAGTTTCATTTTTATGTCAAAATATATAGTTTCATTACAATCTTTTTTTGGAAAAGGTTTATCACCTACATTAAGTTTACACTAATACGGTGGAAACCAGTTTATTAATTTTATAAAGTTTAATAAATTTATTATTTTTTTTTTTAAAAAATATGTTTATTAAGTTTATTAATTTTATTAAGTTTAAAAAAATAATATGTCTATCAAATTTATTAATTTTATTAACTTTAATAATTAAAATCAGTTAAGTTTATTAAGTTTCATAAATTACAAATTGACCTCATTAACTTAGATTAAGATCGATCCGATTGTAATGTTGTCACCGTAATATCATTTACTTTATACATGTGACATGTAATAACATATACTTCGTGTAGTTCTTCACACATTTTTATACATCGGATGGTTTCACCATATTAGTGTAAACTTTGGGTAGCTGAAATTTTTTTTCCATGAATTAATTATTAAGAATAAAATAACAGTTTCATCCAAAAATGATGCAGTAAATCATAAAAAATTATTTTGCATATTTCATTTTGATGACATTTTGTAAATTGATATTTTCATTGCTATAAAAGTTGTTATCGATGTATTTAATGTGTGATTATGGTTGATCTTGTATATCACTTTTTATTTAATTGTACAAAAAATATATTATATCTAAAATCAATTTACGGATGATGTCGGTATTTAAAATGAATAATAACAAAAAGAAAAATTAAATAGAATGGAAAACAATAACAATTGTCAAGAAAATCGCCTTGGCTTGCCAAAATTAAACCTATGGAACTCGATTTTTTTTTTACAGTTTTATTCAGATTAGTTTATAAAGTTTTATTTAATGTTTAGTTCATCTTTACGTTGCATTTTGTTGCTAGTATTGAGAGTGATCGATGCATCTTAGCATACATATGCCTGAAGTTAGTAGTTTTATAGTTTACGATGTCAAATAACTGGAGCATAATTCAAATTCGCATAAATGTAGAAAAGATGGCAATATTCTTTTTTTCAATCCATTAATTTATTAAATGTGGTATTTGATGATATTTTGCAGATCACAAATAGAAATCAAATTTTGCAATTATAACTGCAGAGGCAGCTTTTGGTCCCTACTATACACCTCCCTGTTCCATTCCTCTTTGAAGCACATTGAGCAGCACACTGATTATGTCACAAATGCCAGTTTCTGTATAGTATTCATGGCATTCTTCTTGTCCTTGTGTTTCCTTCATCGCCATCCCTAATAATACATGTTTAATATTATCTTAATTTTTATCTGTTGTAAAATGAAAATACTGAACAAAAACTCATCTTATGAAGGATTAAAATATGAGAAATATTAAATATATTTTAAATGTAAACAAACCTAGAACGAGAGCAATCATAAAGATGGCAAGAATCGTGGTTTTAGCCATTTTGATGATATAACAAAATGCAACTTTTAAAATAAAAACAATAGATGTAAATGTGTGTTAGCACTCGTGAATGTTATATACACATAAGAAACTAAAAGCAAATATATAGGTTTACAAAAATATCATAGATGCTAAACAAAATAGAAAAAAAGAAAAAAAAATCATCTAGTAATTAATTAGATGTTTGTACAGAAAAGTCATAGGAGAACAAATAGAAACGATATCGTCTACAAATTAGTTAAGAACGAAAACATATATGAACATAAAAAATCATAATTATTAATATGACTTGAACATGAATAATTTTTTAAAAAAGTCAACTCATATTAAATAGACACTAAATATCATAAAGATACGGAACATGAAAATATATATATTTTTTAAAACATTTAAAATTTAAAAATGATAAATAATATTGTTAGAAACCCACTTAGTAAGTGATATAATTTAGAGTAAGGTATAATAAGTATAGCTAAATCATAAAATTTTGGATAGTATGGCTTCAAATTTGATTGTCGATTTAAGTAGTATGATCTAAATAAGTTTAATTGTCGTCACAGAGTGTAATTTAGTTTGAGTTGGACATAAAAGTCACTATCTCAAAAAGTGTGCTAATTCATGAGATAATTGAAATAGAAAAATACATTTGGAAACCAAGGTATTCAACCGTAGAATTTAACATAGTTTGACTGAAAATATATTGTTGTTATTGTTTAAACAATATTTTCTATTGTGCCAGTTGTTGGTATTGTTAGAGCATGCTCATAAGTGATACAAGCGGTTCACAAATGCATTTTTTTATTTATTATTTTTTTCTTTTTACTATTTTCAAAAAAAAAAATGGATTAATAGCAGACATCCACATGACATGAGGCTCATTGAACAGTAACAATCGGATTCATCCTGGAGATGTGGTGCGAGAGGAGTTCTGAGAGATTGATTATTAATAATATATATATATTTTTTATGTGTGTGAATCTCCCCATGATTCTTTGATGGGATACCCTTATTCCTGCTACAGATTTTTTTTTTTATTTTGAGAAAGTTTAATTATTAATGCTACAGTTTGAATGGAATCAATGTATTTGAAAACCACCTATTCAACATATCAACTAGTGGGTTTAACAGAATTTGAATCAAATAATGGAATAAATAAAACGAAACCAATCTACTGCCAACCACTAATATATTCAGCGGAATGATTTAATAGGATTTAACTCAAAATAGTTTAACTCGTGTAAAAGTAGAAGCAATACATGTATCTACCAATGTATTCAACACATAAAACAATTATTTGTACTTTGGTCTAAAACAGAAGCAATTTAGAAACCAATATATTCTACAAGAAAAAACATTAGGAGGAAGCATTAATGATGAACCGTTGACCACAGTGTTTACATATAATTGATACTCCCTCTCTCCCATAATATTCGACGTTTTAAAAGATTAATTTTGTTCCAAATTATTTGACGTTTTCAATTTTTAATGTAAAATTTAATACTAATTAATGTCAAATGACCAATGATATAGTACATTTTATTTTATTATTGGTTATGGTTAGGTAAACAATTAATGATGTTTTTGTATAGAAAATTAGGAAAAATTAAATATTTCTTAATATACGTGCATACTCTTAAAACGTCAATTATTAAGGGACGGAGGGAGTATATTACCATGAGGATAAAAGACCATACATATAACATATCTCAAGGGGGGAGTGATAACGTTGTTAATACTATACTATTGAGAGTTGAAACTCCCATGCAGCATGTTTCCAGTGATTATACATATATCATCAGTGGCACATTGTGTCATTGTGTGTTAAATGGTTTCCATATGTTCGTTCAAACTTCTAATGATCTTAGGCCTTCTTTAAAATTGATACGAAAAATACATATGCGTTTTCTTACCAAATCGTCTGAGCTTTTTGACCAAAAAAAATTATAGAGCTTCTAAAACACACATGAACTAAAAAAGTAAAAAAAAATTACATTTAATTTGTGCATAATCATTTTTATGGAAGGATTGGAACCAAACGGACGTACCCAAATGAACTATAGTTCAGTCAGTATCCAGGTCAGTTCGAATACGATATCACATTCATGTGAGATTAGAAAACAAAAACAATTGCAAGAAACTATTATTATTTTTTATTATAACAATCATATTAGCTTATATATAAGAAGTAAACATGTTTGTCAAAAAATCAAGTCTTAACAAATAAAATTGCAGAGGCAAATAAAGCGTCTGTCGACTGTTCGGTAACACTGGCCTGTTCCACCCAATTTCTTATCACACAGATCAGTGCACGTGGGTCCATCGCAGTTGTCGTTTAAGAGAACCTGATGACAGATATGCTGTCCTTGTGTCTCTTTCGCCATCATCCCTAACAAGATATTTTAAGAACATGAGATCTGAAAAAAAAACGTGCATATAATAGTATTTCAATGGTGGTAAATGTAAAACAAACCTAGAAATAAGACGATGAAGATCGCAAGAGTAGGGTATTTTGTCATTTCTATGATGATATAATTGAATTTGAATTTTGTTTGCCCAAAAGTCTGTAAAACAATGAGTTTGTTTGTAAACTTGTAGTCTTTATATATTATTTTATTTGTAAAGTAATCTGACACATGTCATTTGTAAAATTATTTTTAATAAAAAATATAATATGATAGAAATAATGACATATATTATGCTTAATGTGACATGAATAAATATTTAATGTTCATTTTTATTTTTGGTAATTTTTTAAAAATATGATACTAAATTATATATCATCATTAAAAATTTTAAATATTTTATATTAATAATTATATAATTTTTAAATTAATTTTTATACAAGTTGATTTAATATATATAACTAAAATAAATAAACGAAAATCTGTCTAAAATTTTAATTTTATATGTACTTATATATTCTTAAATATAATTTACATAGATGAATTGTTTGTTATAATTTTAAATTCATTTAAATTAAATGAAATTTAATAGTAAAATTTTATAGAAAAATATTATTCTTTCTAAATATAATTTAAATTTAAAATTTTGATATCTACACATAATGCAGGAAAACACCTAGTGAATATTATCTCTATTTATATATGTAATTTTATGAATTAGGAAGAAAATAATGGTAAATCAAATAAACAATAGATATTTGTATAAGTTTTCTGATGCAAGGAAATGAGGGATAATGAAAATGGAAAACATGATATGAAAGGCAATGTGGTGTTACAGAAATATAACAGTATCAGATTACAATTTGTTTCTTTGACCAAATTATTAAATATAACAGTATCAGATTACAATTGATTTCTCTGACCAAAAAAAATATAATAGAATTCCATATCATTAACTATTTCGTTATTCAACCAGAGGATTAAATGGAATAAAAACAGCTATGCTAGAAGATCAAATACAATAAAAACAACAGCCATGCCCATAAATGAATTTATGAATATTTATTCCGTTTCATTTTATTTGTTATTTAAGGTTTGTTTACACAGATTAAGAAAATATTTAATTTTACAAATTTTTTATATAAAAATATCATTACTTATAAATTTAACTATATTTCAACTAATAGAAAAATATAGTAATATATAAAACTAATAAATATTAAAATAACATTATTTTGAAATGAAATATTTCTTTTTACATTGACAATAAACTGAAACCGAGAGAGTTTTAAATATGTGTATTGACAACTTAAATAAGTTCGGTGTTGGGTAAAAAAATAATAAATAAAATAAGAAGATAATAAAATATAATAAAACTTTTACAGACTATTTCATTTAATTTTAACATAGATAAGATTAGAATGATTCACAGCTCTAAAATGTAAATTATTGCAGATAACTATACACTATTTTTTTGATCCGTGCACCCGCGCGGTGTTTGTTTTCTATAATAATATATTTTAAATTTTGTAAATGCGATAATTTAAATTTCATGCTTTTATGTTATAGATTCATATGTTATCTCTGATTGACATTGTTGAGTCTTATTCAATGTGATTAATGTTCATTTATAAACTATGAGATTGTTTTTTTATTATTCTTTATTTAATTTATTGGTAAAGTAAACAATAAAATGTCAAAGTTTTTCTATATAAAGTTCAAAATTGTTATTGACATTTTTAAATATTAAATACAAATATATTATTTAGAAAAAAATCATAATAATGAAATAAAGTTATAAAAAAAATAAAAATGGAGAAGATTTTTAATTGAATATATTAATTTAGATTATTTGGTTATGAACTTATAATTAAAACGGGCTAAAACTTAAATACTATGTTCAAAATCTGTTTTAATCAAAATATATGTGGATTAAGCTTTTATATTTAATGGATCCAATCCATAAAATACTAAATGTAGATTTCTTTTTTTTTAAAAGAGTAAAACTGTAGGAGTACTGTTAAAGGGTGTATGGACTAGACATGTGCTATCATCGCATTGATTGTGTTGTTGTTAGGGGTGGGCGTTCGGGTATCCATTCGGGTTCGGGTCGGGTATTTCGGATTTTCGGGTATTTCGGTATTGGGGTCTAGCACCCGTTCGGGTATTTCTACATATCGGGTCGGGTTCGGATATTTTTAGTTCAGTTTCGGTTATTTCGGATCGGGTTCGGATA
>JABAYD010034259.1:0-15774 GCA_014822095.1 Diplotaxis tenuifolia
TATAATTGCGTTCTCTAGTTCCTTGTGGATTCGATCCCTAAGTACTATAATTGATCTCTTTTGATGAGAGTAAAAATCACTCCTTAGGGTAATTTGAGTGGTATCAGACTTCCACGAGAGCATGTATACATGTTGGTGTACGTTCTAATAGAGAACATTTCAGTATTTCTAATCTTCAAAGCTCTTATTCCCCATTTACAACCTTCCTTGAAACATTTTTGCACTAATCTGTTTATCAGATTTTACCATCTCAAACCCAAAACTTTTCGAACATGCGCCTCGATCTTCCACTTCTTAAACTGCCTTAATACTAAAAAACTTTTGTTGTATTTTCAACCCAGACCATCTTCCCAAGCCTCCATAAACTGAACTGGTTTGCCAAGAGGAGGAGCCTCTCCATATCTATCACGCATTTCTGTGTCTTGTCTACTATTACCCACATTCCCATCATCCTTTTAACCTTCTTTTCCACCAGCATTTTCATCTTCTTTTCCACCGGAACTTTCATCCTTCTTTCCACCAGTATTTTCATCCAAATTTACTTCTTCATCCACTTCTTCATCAATTTTTTCATCACCTTCTTCGAACATCTCCTCAATCGCTAACACTCCCCTCGTATTGATTTAAACTAGAATGTTGCCACCATATAAATTCATTTGAATGCAACACTTCATAGTTCATACCTAAGAAACTTCGTTTGCCCGCTCTTGAAAGTTGCTCGGGAAGTTCTGCTCTTCTGATGATTTCTACATGCAGTATGCACCTACGGTTCTCTTTATCAATGGAAGATAAATATCCACAAAGGTCTTCATCATCAGAAATGATAAAATGTTCCTCACACCCATCAAGTAGTGGAATGTATCTAAATCTTAACTTCGCAAAATTTTCATCAAATGCAAGCTTCTTGCATATTCATACTTCTACCATTGAAAGAGTTATATCATCTGCTTCATTCTTAAACACTAAACAATACATGTTACCTTCGCATCTGAAATGTATGATGATGTTGTTGCTCATTGGATCATGCCAAGGCCATTGAATACCATTCATAGAAAAGTCCCAACAAAATTATTTTATAAGCGTAAACTTATTCAGTAATACTAGTATTACTAGCTATACTACAATTCTCAATAATACTAGTTTCACTAGTTATCCTGTCTAAACGGTGTTGATTTTCTAACCTACATTCAATATACTACGATTCAAACAATGCAACTAATTTCCTATTCAATTCATTTCATACTGGACCATCTAAATCCATTCCAAGCAGGTTTTCAAATACCCGTTTTCAGCCTAGATCAGCCTTCGATAAGGGATGATATAGTTTACGGCAGACGACGGAAGACCGATCCGGAGGAACTTTGACTAGGAGAGAAGAGCCAAATCTTGGGAGAGATGGACGAACTGAAGAGTGAGCTCAGTCAGAGAGCGTCGTCGGGGTAAAACCAATTCGATTTTTTTTTCTCCTTTTTTCCATGACTAAACGCAAATATCGGACTGCAACATACAAAACCACAAACGATTTTGGACCGCTGGCTCCGTGTTTTTTTTTCATTTTTTTTTAATTTCCTTGAGACCAATTTCATAATTCACTTAGGTTTAATGAAATAGAGGGATATTGAGATTTCTAAACGGTATAAGTGATTTTTTTTGTATAAGGGCGTCCGGGATTTTGTCTCCACTCTCACACCTTTTTGCTTAGGGTTCAGATTAAAAATGTAGATGGAACCCACAAACGACGTCTCATCGTCGGTATTGTGAAACCTGCCTAAGAGGTTGATTTTTTTGTGGTTTGTGCTTTAGTTTTTAGTTTTTTTTTTGCTCAACAACAAACTTAACATACACCAATTCAATGTCTTACATATGGTTTATCAGCCTCTAAAAATGAATTTAACCACAAAGGCGGCATATAATATAACTTAAGGACAAATGACGTAAACATAGAAGCCTCCTTTGTTATTTTATCTGTTGTTTTGTTTCCACTCCGTGGATAATACTCGATCTTAAAACTTCCATTCATGGCCATTGTTGTAGAGATATCTTGGACAATGGGTGCTATCACATGCCAAACTTCTTCCTCTCCATTAAGCATTCTCACCAATGCTAGAGAATCTGTCTAAATAAAGAGCGCTATTATACCCAAATCCAGCCAATACTTGCAACACCCATCGGATTTCTATTGCTGATCTCAATACTCGCATTTTCTTAGTATCCATCTAACTCCTCCAGCCCCAATCTCCTTTGTCCACGATCCATATGTATTACACTTAAGGAAATATGGAGCCGGTGAGATCCATTTCACTTGAGGTACTTCTATCATGGGTTTTTTCACCTCCTCTTCATTAACCTCTACTCTGTTCCTCCACTCCATCACATCCTCCCATACTTTCTGCACTGTTGTGGGAGCATTATAGTCTTTCCCGCTAAAAGCATAATCATTTATGTTCTTCCATAATCTCCACAACAGTCATGGAACAAGTCCTTCATCTACTTCCTCCATTGGGTACTCTTCTTTTTTTGATTCAAGACCTAGCAGAGGTTAGTAAATATAGAATCCAACCATCTACCACCTTGAGGGATATGAACATTCGCCTCTGCCCAGACTCGACGAGCATATATGCATTGAAAGAGTAGATGGTTAACACTCTCCTCCACTCTCACGCATCTACAACAGTCACTATCCTTAGCAATGTGTCTATTTTTCATGTTCTCTACCACTGGAAGAGCATTGTTGAGACATCTCTACAAGAAATGTTTGATTTTTGGGCTTGTCTCTAGCCTCCATATATGCTGGTAGATGCTATTGAGACTCGATTGAAGAACCTCATGTTGCTCCAGATTCACAGCTACAATATTTATTTGAGTCCAATACTAGATTCGCAGCTACAATATTTATTTGAGCCCAATACCCTGATTTAACTGTGTAATGCCCTGATTTGGTGAACTCCCATGAGTTGGTATCTCTGCTATATTTTCCTGCTGGCCGGATCCTTAAGATTTTCTCCTTTACCTCCTCTGTAAACAGCCTGTTAAGCTTCTCCGTAGTCCATTCACGGCCACTCTCTTCCAGCAGCTCACTCACCCACATATCATCCTGCAGAAATCCATATTCTCTACATGCTTCCACTCGGGTGGACTGGATCATTGTGGTTGGGGCCATTCCTCCCACTACCAATCACCTCTTGGGTGCCTTGTTGAATTAATTTATGCGCATGAATACTATGCCAGACGTATGATAGTCTAGACCCAAGAGAGGCATTAAGAGGGTCCAAGTTTCAGTTCCTCCTCTGATCCCTTACAATGCATCATACTATCGTCCGCAAACATTAGATGAGACACAAGAGGAGCCCTTCTTGCTACACGTAAGCCTGAGATTTTCTTTAAGTCTTCTGCACGCTTCAACATCTGCACCAAAACTTTTGTGCACATCACAAATAGGGATGGTGATAGAGGATCACCTTGCCTCAGACCTCTCGAAGGAGTTATCTTCCCAAAAGGTAAGCCATTTATCAAAACATGATACCTCACCAAGTTTACACAGCTCATATGAGCTTCTTCCACACTTCCCAGAACCGCCATTTCCCTCATAGCTTTGTTTAAGAAAGACCACTCAACGCGATCATAAGCATGTGAGATATAAGTTTTGATTGTAATGAACTATAAAGCACATTTGTTGTCGGATCTTAGGGCATGTAAGAGCTCATACGCTACTAGTATGTTGTCTGATATAAGACGCCCTTCAACGAATGCTGCATGTGTTTCAGATATAATGTTTGTTAAAACCTTCTTGAGTCTCTTTGCCAAAATTTTTGATGCAACTTTATATACCACATTACAGAGACTTATGGGTCTGAAATCACACATCCTCTTAGCATTTAACACCTTTGGGATCATGCATATATTGCTCTCGTTTATCGTTGTCTCCAGCTCACCGGTTCTGAAGAATTCTTGCACCATTGATGTTAGAGCCTCTCCACTTGCTTCCCAAAAGTGTTTAAAAAGTAGATGTTTCATTCCATTAGGACCTGGACATTTGTTGGGGTTAATATTGAAGACTGCTTTCCTGACTTCCTTCACCGTCACCAGTTTCACCAGAGCATTGTTCTGCTCGGGGGATATAAGTGTTGGGTCTCATGCCACTCCACCTAATCGAAACCCACATCTTTCGACGAGAACAGAGCCTTAAAGTAGCTAGTTTTCTGCCACTCTACCAAGATCAATGTCTGCATACTACTCTTTTCCTTCTTCATCTACCAAGCTTTTTATTCTGTTCTGAGCTCTTCTACTCTTTGTGACTGCGTGAAAAAATCCGGTATTGCTGTCCCCTAGTCTCAACCACACTAACCTGCTCTTATGCATCCAAAATAGCTCCTCGTTGTGGTACTCCTCAGACATGTCTTTCCTTAAATTTTCCAGCTCCTCCTTTTTTAAAGACTCATGTTTGGAAGCTTCATCTATCTTGTAGCTCAACTCCAAAATTCGCAAAGCAGAATTTGGCTTCGCATGTCACTTCCACATGGAAATGGCCTTCCTGCAACCTGAGATTCTACCCATCGGACTCGCCTGACCATTACCTTGTGATCTCCAACTTCTCTCCACCACTTCTACAAGTCCTTCTTTTTAATCCACCTTTGGTCATATTTAAAATTACAAAGCTTCTTTCTTTGATAACCATCCAGAGATGTAATGATCGGACTATGATCTGACTGTGCTCTTGACAAATAGAATGTTGTGGCTTGCGGGTAAGGATCTAACCACTCCTGTTTGGCTACTGCTCTGTCCAAACAACACTGCACTAATTCATTATTTCTCCTCCCCGCCCACAAAAGGGGGTTACCCTTATACTTGATGTCCCACAGACCCCAATCGATGAGCATCTGTTTAAACTCTCCCCCTTCTCTATCTTCTCTGACCGCTCCACCTAATTTTTCAGATTGATTTACCAGCTCGTTAAAGTCTCCCATCAGCATCCAAGGACCTTTTTTATCACACCAATTCGGGAGATTATTTCCCAAACTTTACTTCTTCTGCATCTGACTGGATCTCCATTCACACAGGTAAGATCGAAGGTCTCACCTTGCTATTCTACTTTGATGTCAGTCACTCTCTTATTGGCTTGAAAAAATTTCACACTACACGAATTCTTCCACATAACCGCTAAGCCGCCACTCTTCCCTCTGGCGTTTACTGCTACAATATCGTGAAAGCCAACCTTTCCACAATAGATCCCAAGTACTTCCTTCCACTTTTAGTGTCACTGGGGAATATTATCTCAGGGAGATACTGACCATGTATTCCCTATAGATGTCAAACTTCGGGGTATTCCCTAGCCCCTGATAGTTCCAACTCATAATCCTCATATCGACCTCGAAGGGTTGGGATTACCCATCAACCCTTCTTTAAAACTTGATCCAATCGCCAATGCTATCCTACGAACGGAATGTCTTGGGAATTAAGCTGCCTCTTGGGAAGAATGAACCAGGAATAATGACTGTCATTGAAGTAGAATGAGTCGAATCCTCTATCTTATTAGCCTCTACATCTCTCCTTGAAGTACCCAATCTTTGAAAAAACAGAAGCAAAAGTTTTATGCTTTTCAGCTGAGTTCTTCATGGCCTTCTTATGGAGCCTTTCATCACTGTTATCTTGTCTCCTTCTTTCGTACTGCTGAGATCCTTGTGCTTCATTGGATCCTGATGGTGACACAAGGTGTCTCCCCAATCGTTCAAACACATAAGGTGTACTACGGCTACCATTACTTGATTTACTATGATTATAGATGGACATCGAGATTGGTCATGAGTGAGCCGTTTGCAACCATAACAAATATTGAGAAGCTTCTCATATTCCAACTTCGTCGGAAAAGTAGCTCTTGATTTGAAATGGCTTGTTCTCCAAAACTGAAGAGGTTCTTCTGTACTGATTGTGACATGTCACAATTTCTCCACCACCTGCCACTTCAACATGTGTATGGGGAGCCTTTTTACCCTGATCCAAAAGGTTATCTTCTTGCGGAAGTCTGCTGGTGGATTCGGCATCCATTGGTCCATAGCCACCATCCAGCCATTAACAAACCATGGTCCTTTGGTGAAAATAAACTGCAGGTCATTCTCTGAACTGAACGTGAACTGGACTCTGTCTTCACCAACGACTCTCCCTGAGATATGTCTCTTAATCCCCATTGGGTGGTAAGGCTTTAACAAGACCCTCCACCTTATGCACAAACCGATGAGGTTTTCCACCTCCAGATCTAGGATATCCACCATCTCTCCTTTTTCCTAGAAGTTCCAGCTCCTTCAGTTCCTTCATTAGAGATGGTTCCTTCTTCTTTTTGTATCAGTTCATCTTCTGCTCTTTGTCTCCTTTTGGTAGTGCTCTGTTTTTGGATTTTGGTTTTTGTTTTTATTAAACCATTTTTATCCAATCAAGTTTTTGTTTTAGAACAACCATTTTTTTTACCAATCAAGATTTTTAAGAAATAGTTTCCTTAAGGATTTAGGGTTGAGAGATTATTATAAATATGAAGAGGTTATCTCATAAGAATTCACACGCCTAGGGTTCTCCGAGATTCACATGGATATGTGGTGTTGTCCCACCAGACAGACAGAGTCGTGCATGAATAGAGGCTGATCAAGCATTAGCTTGAGGGCGGGAAAGGTTAAAAATTATTTTGAGGCCAATTTCACGAAAGAACAGTTAGTTCTCATGGTAAACTTGGTTGGTGGCATTTTCAAGGTGCAGAGTTCAAAACCCATCTTATATATTATAACATTGATTTAAAAAAAAATAGTTTGTAGAGCCAAAAATTTAGTTGCTTCTAAATTTTTATATGTCATGCACAGCAGTGCAGACAGTTGATGAGATTTGTTGGTGGTTTAGTTATATACATAATTATATTCATCGGAAAAGACAATGATTGGTAGTTTCTCTTATCATTGTAAATTTAGATAAAAATGGTGAATGCAATATAATTACTGTAGGTAGCAGTGTTTTAAGTGAATGATTTTGGGCGTGGTCACGGAAATGGAGAAAACAAACCCCATTAACAAATCTATATGTTCTTTATTTTATTCCCTTACATACTCGTACACAGACCTATTTTCATAAGAACATATAGACTAACCACGAATCTGAATTTTCAATATTATTAGACGAATGTTCATAATCAGACCATAATAATTGTATTTTTCTATTCTAGGAATGAAGGTACGGTGAGGGCTTTAGAAGCAAATATAAAACTCGCTTCGCTGAATAAACCGTGGAATGTTTTAAAAAAAAAATCTATTTGTTTCAATAAAATAATTACAATACTATTCTTAAATAAAACTAAAAAGATGGTGACATAGTACACATTATGCATTATTTCAATCCAAAAATTATTGAAATCAAATACGGATTGAATTGCATTGAGAAAAAGGGATGCTGACTAGTTTCAAAGCAGAATGCTCTTTTTGTCAGCTAAACTATATAATCTTTGCATGGAAGAAGGAGAATTTTTTTACAGGTCAAGGGTGGTTTTGCCAGAAGGTAGACTAGGCCGATATTATGCCGGGTACAGTGAACCTTCGCCGCAGCCTTTCACCTTTGTATGCTGAAAGCGAAGTTTTGATCTGGGCAATAGAGTGCATGAAGATCCTATACTTTGCTGATGTAGTTTTCGCAACGGACTATTCTCGATTGGTGAAGATGGTTTCGTCACCCGAGAATTGGCCAGCTTTTTCTACGCACATGGAAGAATTCAGACACAGTAAGACTTTGTTCCCTAACTTCAGAATCAGACATATTCCAGAGACACAAAATACTATGGCGGACAAGCTTGCACGAGGTGCGAGGAGTTCTCCTACAACTGTGTTTTATGTCGGCTCAACACCTATAGACTGGCTCCTCGACTTTAGAGGTTTAGTTACTTAGTTACTTAATGTTGTCAAAAAAAAACTATATAATCTTTGATATATATTCTCTTAAGAGAATAAGAAGCAACAACAAATGATCAAAGCAATGATACGAGAACTTTAAAAAGAAAAAGAGTTAATACTGATAATTACCTTAATAAATTTTATGAAAACATTTTAAAATTGTATTTGTCATTTTAGGATCTATCATTTATGATTTCTTCAGCTCATCAAAATGAGATATAAATTAAATATTGCAATAATATTCTCGTTAATCAACTCACATAATTAAAAAAATTAAACAAAACTACTTTTGTAAAATTTTAAATGATAAATTTGGCAAGTACTAGACTGAATTGCAAAAGGGAATAGAATTTTGAATTTTGTCAGTGCTGACCCCAAAAAGCATGTTACATCATTTTCTTGGAACATTCTATCTTACAGATGGAGCATATTTTGTACATACTTAAAAGAAAAAAAAAATCATATGTGCTGATATAGATGATAGGAAAATATAACATTTTTCATCAGAAAATATAGCATAATAGTAAACAAGATTTAGCATATCTCATATTAGATTTTGAGACATATTTAAGTTTTATATATATATATATATATATAATCTAATACAATCATATGAATGAATGTGAATCAAATGAATATTATAAAACATAATTGGTAGAAGAACTATGATATTCTCATTCTTAACTTGCAATCTTTGCATTTTAATTTTGAAAAAAAATCAAATTAACATCTATACATCTCCAATACATTTTTAGTTCAATCTTATTCATTGGCGGCACTAATTAATTAATCAACCTGCACCAAATCTTTAGATACAAATATTTTTTTAACATATATTAATTATAATATGATAACCAATAAAATTATGACTGCTTCATATCTTCCAAAGACCATATTATAAGTCAATAAAATTAATATTTTGTTTCTAAATACTCCACCATTCAGAGAAAAATTAAAATATTCTATATTATAATGGAGAAAATTGACAAAATAACCCTAAACTTTTGAAAATAAGCCAAAAAACCTCAAACTTACAAATACGCCATTTTAACCTTCAACTTTTAGTAAAACACAAATAAATCTCATATTTTCGTTGACCAAGCCATTTTAATCTCGTCAAAATTCAACCGTTTAGTCAGTTAGTTATATTTAAAGGTTGACTTTTAATAAGGCCAAAATGGCTTGGTCAACGAAAGTTTGAGATTTTTTTTGTCCTTATTTAAAAGTTGAAGATTAAAACTAATTACTTAAAAATATCTTAACTAAATTTTTTTCCTGATAACAAAAAAACATAGTTTTACATATCGATTTTAATCACTAATTTAATAAAATATGGGAAAATTAACAAAATATGGGGAATATGAAATAAGTTAAAATATAATATTTTAAAATTAATTAAACACTAAAAATTGTTTGGTAAAAAAATGATTAAAAATACAATTAAGTGCTTATGTTCAAAAAAAAATTAAGAATAAAAACGTAAAAGTTAAAGGTAAAACCCTAAACACACTATTGTTAAAATTATAATCACATTTACTGGAATATATGATGAAAAAGGTGAAAAGGAGGAAGTCAAGTGCATGAACGGGATTTTTGTCAGCTGATGTATAGAAATCGTTGTTTTAGTCAGTCGAATACCCTTTATAAGCATTCACCTTCGGCCTTTCTCAGTTGATTCATCTTCTAATTATAATTGTACTTTTAATTAAGTTTTTCTTAAACAACTTTAAGTTTTTTATTCATTTTTTATATATTATATCTAAATTTATCTGAACATATTTTATTAAGTTAGTGATTAAAATGGATATGTAAAACTACACTTTTTGTTGCTAGCAAAAAAAAATAGTTAAGATGTTTAAAGTAAGCAATTTTAATCTTCAACTTTTAAATTAGGACAAAAAAATCTCAAATTTTCGTTGACCAAGTTATTTTGGCCTTATTAAAAGTCAATCGTTAAATATAACTAACGGAACTGAACGGTTGAATTTTGACGAGATTAAAATGGCTTGGTCAACGAAAGTATGAGATTTATTTGTGTTTGACTAAAAGTTGAAGGTTAAAATGACATGTCTGTGAGTTGAAGTTTTTTTGGCTTATTTTCAAAAGCTAAGGGTTATTTTGTCAATTTTCCATATTATAATGAGATAGTTTCCTCAATCCTGAAGATGTCCATGTGTACAACAATTTTGGTTATCTAATAATATATACTAGGTTAAGACCCGCGCAAATGCGCGGGGTGATGATTATATTCAAAAATTATTTTACGTGTTATTGTTTATTTTATGGGTTTAAAATATAATACATATATATATATATATATATATAATATATGTATATATACATTAAATAAATGAGAAATTAATAACTATTATATATATACTAAAGTAGCACAAACACACATAAATTAAAAAACACACTTTTTTACTTACAACCACTTTATATAAGTAAATCTAAACAATAAATGATATTAACATAAATATATATAGTATATTTTTAATTTGGATATCTTAATAAAAATCCATACTTATTGTTTTTATTATCATTTGCATATTTTATAAACAATTAATAACATAATTTTCAATGTAAGACGTTGAATATTTATAGTAATTCATAATTGTTTGTAAAAGATCAACTCAAACTTTGAAACTAAAATATTAAATTTTCAATACTTATTCAATGCAAACGACTTTAAAATATTTATGTATTGATGGTATATAGTTTAATTTAAACGTATTATATATATAGTTCGAATATCTATTGTATGATATTCTGACTCATTAATTTTATAATCGTTTCTACCTTGTTATAACAAAAACATAAACTATTAATCAAAAAATATTCTATGTGAAATTTTAAAAGATTTTAGTAATTTAGAATCATTTTTAAAATTTAAAATATAACATATACGAAAAAACTGTTTTTCTTAATTATATAGGTAATGTTATTGTATAATTTATTTTCATAATATGGATTTATTAAAATAAATAGAGGCTACACAAATTTCTATCAAAACTTTCTTATTTAAATCATTAATTATCATATATAGATTTTTAACGTAATTTCGTAAGTTTTATTTAAGGAAATAATGAATGACATTAATAATAGTTTTAAGGTTAATATAATTAAAAGTATATTATAGGTTTGGACCAATATTTTCTTCTAAAATTTTTGAGAAAACATTGTAGTGATGACATGTGGTTACCAAATTATGTTGTAATGCTTCTCAATTAATATATATAGGGGATGTATATTGAATAACTTAGAAATCTGTAACTATTATATATACAATTAATTTAGCGCAAACACTTAAATAAAATAATCATATTTTTTTATTTACAATCACTTCATATAAGTAAATTTAATTAATAAATGATATATATATATACATATATATATATATATAATATTAATTTGGCTACCTAATAAATGAAGTTTCATACGTATATGGTTTTATGATCATTTGTATATTTTTATAACAAAAACATTTAAACCATTGATAACATTTTTTTAATGTGAGATTTCATATTTATAGTAATCCATTATCGTTTAAGAAAAATTAAATTCAAAATTTGTTATTAAAGTATTAAGTTCTCAATACTTGTTCAATGTAATTTTAAAATTAAATATTTATGTATTTTTAAATGGTATATAGTTTAATTTAAACATCACTAAAAATATATATATACATTTAATTTGAATATATATTAAATGATATTCTCCTACTCATTAATTATATAATTGTTTGTATCGTGATATAACAAAAGAAATTTAAACTATTAATCAAAAAATATTATATGTGAAATTTTTAAATTTTTTATTAATTTATTTTCGTTTTTAAAAAATCAAAATATAACATATATGAAAAAATCTAATTATTTTTGTTATTTAGTTAATGTTTTTGTTTAATTTATTTTTACAATATAAATTTTTAAAAAAAAGAGTATATGGTATATAAATATTAAATCTTTCTTTCTCAAATCATTAATTGTCATATATCTACTATAATCATATTTGGTAATTCTGTAAATTTTATTTAAAGAAATAATTAATAGCATTAATAATAGTTTTATACTTAGTTTAATAATTAAAAAGTATATTATATGTTTATATGGACCAACATTTTTTTTCTAGTAAACTTGAGAAGCATTATCATGATGACACGTGGCTATAAAAACATGTTGTAATGTTTCTCAATTAATATATAGGGGACGATTAATAAATGGCCTATAAAAAACAATTCATCCTTAAGCTCATTTTGAAGTTTTACTGTTTAGTTATATTCCGACTGTGTCTTTTCTATTTTCAAAATAAAGTTTGAGTCTACTCTTCTTTATGCCAACTCAGAATTCGATCCCAGTACCAATCACTACCGTCCATCTTCCAGTGAAGGTTAAATCGTCGAAGAAGATAGGTTTGAAGCTGCCTCATGCACTAATATCTACAAGATTACGGATCATCCTTTCGTAATCAGCTTCAGCCAAACTCGGTAAATTATTATGATGTATTTCATGTTTCATTTTCTTCTTTATTTGGCGTTTATTGAAACTTACGGAAGTATATTATAGAGACTTTTTGTATGTCAGGAAAAGGTAAATTTTGCACCCTAAGGAAATAGATATATTTAGTTCTTCGAGTCAACACTTCCCATCTTTAATTCTATAACTTCGTTATTAAGGTCTCGATTTGCTGTCAGAAGCTGTGATTAATATTCTGAAGAAAGAGTAGGGTCTTGCATTCAAGGAAAATAAAAAGAATGTGGTTGAATCTTTGAAAGTAGTCAAATTACTTCATCAATTTAGTAAAAAACTTCCTTGCGCATGGTTTACTGTTTATAATAATAACATGCTTCATGTAATGCTTTGATCTCGCTATGAATAAGGAAGAGGTTATTGAGATGAAAACAACCCTGGAATCCGAAGGGGAAGTGGAGTTCTATGAGGGAAAACGTAAGCATGAAAAAGAACTAGGTGTCGATCTCAAAGGAGAAAAAAAAAAGAGCACAAGCGGGTATCACTTCTTCAGTGATTGTACTATCTTCCAGGATTATCTGATCATATATTTTTCATATGACCATTGTTTCAGCACAACTGCACAAGCCCAAGCAAAGCATGTTACAAACAATTGAGTGTATTCCGTTTCCTTCTCTTGTTGATCACTTGGAGTGCATGGTTTATCTTCTTTTTACTTATGTTGGCATCTCACTAAGATTAATATCACTGGTAAGTAAAAACGATTTAGAAACAAAAATTGAAAGTTGTTTAGACTTTTGAAATAGATATACCATTGTTAAATAATATTTGGATATCCTTTGATATGCAATGATGACAGTGGAAAGCTTTAGTGTCGAGGATAACATGGTGTCAATCTAAAAAAAGAGTACCAGCGGGTTTTCACTATCTCAGTAACTAGGCCACTGTTGAAGATTGGTTGGATCATATATCGTCTGACTGTCTGTACATTATAGCAAAGGAGACGAACAGTTGAGCACTTTTATTTAAATAAAAGTCCACAATCACAATGTTCGTTCAAACGTCAAAAAACTAAAAAGATAGAGATTCAACCAAAAGAAAAATTAATTAAGACATAGATCAGAAATTTTAAAACAAACAAATATTTCAAATAATTAGGAGTATTTTGCTATTCTAAATAAATGAATACACAAATTAAGTTACTAACTGCACCTTACACTGCTTATAGATTCAGTTTCACGAAAATCTTAAAACATAGGAAGATGGTGAGCATGAAAACATTGTGATATGTGACAAGCATAAACACTATATAGAAATTTTGTAAACTAGAAGGACAAACGACAGAAACACTATTTTACAAACCTACTTCAAAACTACTAAACTGTCAGTCGAAGAAAAATGAAATGGAAGCATAAGAGAATAATAACCGGAATTCATAGGAGAACCAAGCATACCAAAAACAAGCATACACACTATATCGAAACTTTGTAAACTAGAATGACAAATGATAGAAATAAGATACAGTAACATAAACCAAACCTACAAGTATTAGTCAGTATCTAAAAGAAAAATATAATTAAATAATCCCCACGTTTGTGCGGGTTGATGATCCCTAGTACATTAGAATTTGAAACTCCTTATCTCTCTCTGACCAACATTCCATGGCTTTAAATTTCATCGTCATGTTTTTCAGTTATTCTTACTTTCCTTTTATGAAATTTATTATAGATTAATAGTTTAAGAATATACATTTCTAAGGCTTTTAATTCCATATCAAGTGATTTTTAGTCTTTTAATTTCTGAGACAGTTTTGCTTTCTAACTATTTTTGAGTCAACCATGGCTATTTGTAAGTTCACTTGTATGTATAAATGCATATTACTTGACTAGTAATACAAGTAAACTATATGGTTCAGTTCATCTAAAATCTTATCCAACTTTTAAGCATAAATATACAAAATGCTCTAGTTTATATGCTAAATCAAGCTGTACACCATGTTTACACATTAGTGTACCCATTAGCTGTATGCCAATTCACAGAAAAGGTACATTTCAGACTAGTAGTTCATCCCATGACATGTCAAATCAATTTCATATGTCATTATCAAAGAAACAAAGAATGTATCAATCATAATAGGGGAAAAGGATCTTTTTCGACCCCAACTATTCAGATCATATCTTTTTAGACTCACACAAAAGATTAGTGTGAAATATAATCTAAACTAAAAAAATATTTGAACTATAGAGACCTAAACTCTTAATCATATACATAAACCTACATTGACTAACACCGTGTTAGTCAACCGTTATATTAAACAAAACGATAGCGTTTGCTGGGAATCAAACCGTGGTCCTGCAGACATAAAACAATCTTACTTACCACTGTGCTACAACACTTCTATTATACACTTATTAGATTTAAAAATATCTATATTTTGATTTGTATATTGTAAGTTTGTTTATAAATTTTTATTAAGCACAAACTAAAATTGAAACAATAGTTATCTAGTTTATTTTTTTCTTAAATTAGTTTACAAATATTATTTAAAAATATTTTTAAATGATGTGTTTTTCAAATATTTATCTAATATATAATATTTAAATTTTAGAAATGTATGTATAATAGTTGTTATAAATTTTTCTTAAAAATGAAAACCTAATCTTTAAAATAAACAATGTACACGAATCTAAACAATAGTAATTATAATTAATCAACGTACACAAATATTTGATTTGTGTACATTTTTATTAAGGTTTTCATTTTTAATAAAAAATCTAATCACTACTGTATATAGATTTTTAAATTTAAATATTTTAAATTATCTAACTATTTGAAATATAAAAATTTTAAATTAGAATGAATAATGTATGAAATATGATTTTTAGATTTATTACATGTGTAAAGTGTAAAAACTTGAAATAGATAAGTTATTGATACAATTATAATTTATACCAAACAAAATTTTTTTATAACACTTTTAACAAAGAAAAGTTCAAAGAAATACATAACAAAAGAAAAAGATAACATGGATACAATGAGATGTCATTAGACACCAAAAAGAAATGGATAGAATCTCACCAAAACCTTTACTGCTGAGCCTCCAGAGCGAGCAAATGGTGAAGCCACACCAGAGCATGTCGGGCGATGTATGATTGATGACGCAGATCACGAGTGACACTTAAGGCAATAGCCGCGGCAGCTTCATTGCGTTCAGGAAATGCGTGCTCCAGACTCCATGAATCTATCCTTGCCAGAAGGAAAGAGATATTGTGGCGGAGAATACTGAAGCTAGGGTGGATGTCGGGCTGTATGAAAACGGTACGAAGGCTCTCCGAGGAAGTTTCAAAAATAATATTGGAGAAGTGTAAATTTTGCAAGCATTCAACCGC
>JABAYD010034274.1:0-24048 GCA_014822095.1 Diplotaxis tenuifolia
AAAAAAATAACAGGATAGGATTAGGGAAATGTCATCAGGAACAGATTTTACTAGTAAAGACAATAATAACCATGATCCCAGGGTTTCGAAAGGTCAAGCTTCGTATGGATCCACGGTAGTCTCAGCAAGTAATCTGCTAAAAATTACTTTATCGTTTGCTCTTAGGACTTTTTCCTAAAACCATGTGATATCTTTTCCTTTAGAAATCTTACTTTGTGTGTGTTTCATATAATGTCTTTGTTGCAGGATCATGGTGCTAATGATTACAGAGTCAATGAACAACTATTACCACCAATGGACAATGTTACAAGAAATCCATATCATAACGTTACGCAAGAGACTGAAAGTTTGAGATTTCATAATCAGATTGGTGGTGGATCACAACAACCGAAAAGGTTTGGTATCATCTCTCAGTTTCTTAAAACATTTTTCATCAGCTTATCATGAAGGTTCTTTTGGTTGTAGGGAAAGTTTTGGGTATCCTTTAAGTAATGTGGCGGGAAAGGAAATGATCAGAGAGAGAGAAGAGAAAGCTGAGAGCTCTTCCATGTTTGATCCTTTTAACAGGAATGAAGAATACGCTTCTCATGTTTATGAAGGTTTTGAAACAAACTTCTCCTTAGTGGCTTTCTGTTTATAAACCTTTAACCTGATCTTTTTTTGGAGACAGAGGGGCCTGGAATAGATGGGTTTCAGATTATTGGAGAAGCAATACCCGGAGAGAAAGTTCTTGGTTGTGGGTTTCCAGTGCGAGGAACCACTCTCTGTATGTTTCAGGTAAGAGTCTTTTGGTGATAATAGTCTTTGAAAACTAACTTCAGTACTTAATGTTTGTTTCTTCTTGAAAAAGTGGGTTCGGCATCTTGAAGATGGCACAAGACAATACATCGAGGGTAAGGTTTTGATTTATTAGTCTTAATCAGCTATTCAGATACTGAACAATGTGTTTAAAACATTCAGGAGCGACCCATCCAGAGTATATTGTAACAGCGGATGATGTAGACAAACTGATTGCTGTTGAGTGTATTCCAATGGATGATCAAGGTCGTCAGGTAAATTACGAACGTGTACTTATAATGATTTATATAGTATGTGTGTTTGGTTCCATTGTCTTAAAATTTATATATTTTTGATTATGCAGGGTGAATTAGTGAGGCTGTTTGCTAATGATCAAAACAAAGTTAGATGTGGTAATGTATTCAACATAAGAAGCGGACAAGGTTTTGTTGTAGTGGTTAACTCCTTTTATCTGTGCTGAAAATGTGTTTTTTTGCTTATATCAACAGATGCAGAGATGCAAACAGAAATCGACACGTATATATCTCGAGGTCAAGCAAGCTTCAATGTGCAGCTCTTGGTAAAGTTTGAGTCCACTGTCTTGGATTTTAACTCAGCTATGGATTTAATAACCGAGGTTCTGTCTTTTTTGATAGATGGATTCAACAGAGAGTTGGGAGCCTGCGACTGTTACTTTGAAAAGATCTAGTTACCAGATTAAAACGAATAACGCAGAAGCTGTGGTGATCTCAGAGAAATACTCAAAGGAGCTACTGGTAAAAAACATCTCTTCACATTGATACTTAAAACAAACTTTGTTTTGTTAAGTAGAATGTGTTTCATGGAAACGAAATGCAGATTAAAGTGCCGTGTGGAGAGTCAACACAGTTTGTTCTGATAAGTTATGATGGATCTTCACATCCTATAAGCACTCTCAACGTCCGGTACATATTAATATAACATCTCTCTTTCTTTTACTTTTGCAGTTTTAACCTCAAATCCAAAAATCATTAACTTTTTTTGATGTTTTGTTATCAGCATGCGTGATACGCTAGTCTTGACGATGAGAATGCTTCAAAGCAAGGTATGTTTTGAGAATTTGCTCAAACTAGGTTATCATCTTGTCCTCTATCTAATTGTTTGTGTTATCCTATATAAGTAGATTGATTTAATTAGTTTATTAATAAACTTGCATTCTCGTGAGGGCAGGCACTGGACGAACGCAGAAAAGGACGAGTCTAAAGTTAGTGTGACTACTGACTACAGAACAGATCAATCCTCCATCTCTTCAATTCAGTTTTAATCAGTTCTGCCATTCATGTTTTTATATTATTGGGTAATAATTGGCTATAGTTTTATCGTTTTGTATCCCGTCATTTTTTTTTGTCGTTTATCTCTTCTTCTTAAGGTAGAAAAGACATTTGTAATAGTTTTGTGGAATTTGTAATAGACGGTGACATTCACATTATATCATAGTAGAAGTTTTTCCGATGTAACTGTACTGTGCTTTCTGACCACAAGTTTATAGATACGTGAATGAGTTTGTCATCCATGTGGCCCATGTTCAAGTATTCCACCTTCGTCAACACTTCACCAACCATTGTTAATTATGCCTTGAAAAAGATTAACATTTCCATATTTTTGTTAAACCCCTTCCATATTTTTGTTAGACACTTCTCTACTCAAATTAAATAAAATCGACGATGTACTGATTATATTAAGTATCGGTCAAATGATATTTAATTAAACAAGGAAAATAAAGACGCTTCACCTATCTTGTCTTCTTCTTCTCTTCCTCCATCTCTCTCTCTCCTCTGCAACAGAAACACCATCAATGGGTTCTACAGGAAACCCTAACCCATGGGGTCAATACGATTCATACAGAGACTGCTCACAAGGACTATGCAGCGTCTACTGCCCTCAATGGTGTGACATCATCTTCCCTCCTCCTCCTCCCTTCTTCCTCGACGACGAAGATGATTCCTCCTCCAACTTCTCTCCCCTCCTCATCGCTCTAATCGGAATCCTCGCCAGCGCCTTCATCCTCATCAGCTATTACACACTAACCTCCAACTACTGCCACCGTCGACGCTACCCCTCCACAACCTCAGGAGCAATCATCTCTTCCTCCGTCACCGATACGTGGCAGGGAAGCAACGGAGCTTCGGATGGACTCGATGAGACTCTGATTAAATCGATTAAGGTTTATAAATACAGAAAGGGAGATGGAATCGTCGAATCTTCGGATTGCTCTGTGTGCTTGAGTGAGTTTCGGGAGGAGGAGAGTTTGAGATTGTTGCCTAAATGCAACCACGCGTTTCACGTCCCTTGTATTGATACTTGGTTGAAATCTCACTCTAACTGTCCTCTCTGCCGCGCCGGGATCAGCGTAACCGTCGCTAACGCCGTTGAATCGATCGCCACGGAATCCGCAGGGATTGATTCGGTTTCGATCGTTGTTGACTCAGATCTGGAAACCGGATCTCGGATTGAGACGGTTGCTGACGTGAACGGCGGAACGACGCCGAAACCACCGGAACTTCGGGGGGAATAGAGGTGGAGAGCGTCAAGTGGCTCGGAACTCAGGTGACGTGGTATTGATCGCGGATCTCAGGGAGATTGAAGAGGATGAAGAATCGGCGGGTGTAGGAACTTCTCGGCCTGTAGAAGATGAGGGAAGAGAGAAAACGACTCCGACGGCAGAATCGGCGGCGAACCAAGCTGCTGGAGGAATTTCGAATTTTCTGAATAAGAGTTACGGTGGAGCAAGGAATTACCGTTTACCGAACTGAAAGTAAAAAAAAAAAAGATTTAATTAAGATTAGGAAATTTGATGAATTTGGTTAAAAAAGTCAAAATGCGAATTGGCTTTTTATTATGTTGGTTAGTTAGACAATTTATACAGTTGGTAATCTTTAAACCGATCAGAGAAAAACCATTTTACCCGCTATGTAAAACGCTTGATGGGCTTTTATTATAGTTTCTAGCCCACTTGGATGACTTTAGACGTTCGTATAACGCTTAATGGGCTTGAGAAGAACATAACTCGGTAGGCAAATTGGAAAAAAAAAGATTATTTTTTTTTTATCAATAAAGGTGATGACAGCCGTTGGATGGAGGGAGACACATTGAGATTCACCGTAACTCTCCAAAAGTAGGGTCATATCATATCAAATCACACCGTCTAAACAAGGAAAAACCGAAAGGTTTCTTCATCTGTCAATCTTCTGAGATTCCTCTTCCCAAATCTGCCAATTATTTACACAGACAGAGACAAAGAAGAGAAACGCCGTAAGCAAATGGCGAACGATCACACCGACGACTTAGACGAGCTTCTCGATAGTAAGTCCGAATTGAATATGCGTTTCCTAGAATTCTATGTAAATTTTATACCTCTGCCCATCTACATCCTTATTGTTGAAAGGTTTTGAGTTTATTGGTGTTTTTATTGATTTTCTATGTGGGTTTTGTGTCTCAGGCGCATTGGATGATTTCAAAGATCTCAATCTTGCTCAAAGGTTACTCCTTTGATCTTACTCTCTATGTTTCTTAGCTCCAAAGTCTCAAACTTTATATCTTAGTTTAGGTAATGAATAGCTCTTGACACGAGATTGGTCTTTCTCCTATGCTCCTAGCTCTAAAGTCTAAACATTTATGTCTTAGTTTCGGTTATGAACAGCTCTGTGACATGTTTTGGTTGAGTTTAGAGATTTCATTAGGTTTCTATTATGTTTTGATTCGTTGTTTTGGGGGTTTTGATGTAGTAGAAACCCAAGGGAAGACGAAGAGGGGAATAAGGAGAAGAAACCAGAGCCGTCTCCGTTGCCTAGTGGAGTTCAAGGTCTTGGAATGGGTTTACCTGATATGAGAATCAAGAGCAAGGGAAAGCAGAAAGTCTCCAAAGAGGATCATGTCGCAGAAGCTCTTGATAAGCTTAGGGAACAAACTAGAGAAACTGTCAAAGGCTTGGAATCTATCTCTTCCAAGCAGCAGCAGCCAGCTTCTGGTGCTGATGAGGCCATGGTAGAGGATTTTCTCAAGCAATTCGAGAGTCTCGCTGGATCTCAGGTAAACAAAAAAACTCACACCCTAAAACTGAATACTTGAAAGTATAGTATCTTGCTTTATTACTACAAGTAGAGATTAGTATCAAAGTGTGCTTTTTCTTGTCCTGTGTGTTGGTAGATATGGTTCTACTTTCTGTCTTTCACTTTGAGTCTTATCCTTGTTTATTTGCATAGGACTTGGAATCTATAGTGGAGACTATGATGCAACAACTACTGTCGAAGGATATTCTCCACGAGCCAATGAAGGAGATCGGCGCAAGGTATCCGAAATGGCTAGAAGAGAATGAAGGCAGTATAAGCAAAGAAGACTATAACCGCTATTCGCAGCAGTACAAACTGATCAAAGAACTCAATGCGGTTTACGAGGATGAACCGAACAATTCAACTAAGATTATGGAGATCATGCAGAAGATGCAAGAGTGTGGACAACCACCTAATGATATCGTTCAAGAGATGGATCCAGGGTTTGATTTCGCAAGTTTAGGTCAAATGTGAGCCTCCTTTCTCCTCCTTTATATATCTCATTCTTCTCAATTGCTTTTTTTCTTCTAATGGATCTTTTTCACTAATGTTTCATTTGTTTATTATCCACAGGACTCCAGAGATGCTTGAGTCCTCACCAAATTGCTGTATAATGTGATGTAATCACTTTGCTTCAAGGAACCAAATAGCTTCAAGAAACTCTGTGTGATCAAAGATATGATTATGTACGATTGCATTTTCTCACCCATACAAATAAAATTGCAAGTGTCCTTTTGAGCAAAGCCAACCACATAAATCTCTTCCAAAAGAGTAGTCATCAATACTCAATAGTCTCAAATTCAAAACAAATATAAGATTTAAAAGTGTTAAACTAGAAGAAAGACAGGTTTATAAAACAAAGTTCTTAAACTAAGTGTGATCATGCCTCAGACAATCATCTTCAATGAATAACACAAGCTGCTTTCAGAATCTTAACAGTGAATAATAAATATATCACGTACCTCTTATATGTTTGTACCGACCAGCTATTAATCACCGTCATAATAACTGGTGTGTTGTTGAGTTGCATTCTTTTCATGTGATTAAGATCACAACTTTTTCTCCTGTGTTAAGTTATATTCTGTATTGGCCTATCTAAACCATAACTTGAAACATCCTTATCAACGGTTATTATGTTAAAGGTAAAATATATAACAATGAAAATGCATGCTAAATAATTAGCATGAAGACACATAAGCAACAAGCTTACAAAGTAACTGAAAATGCTAAGCTCTGTATTCATTACACGCCGAGTGCAACGGACAAGAAAACAGAAGCAGAAAGCATAAGCGTACACGTTTATACTATTCCTCACTGTTGTGTCAAAGTTCCTTTTATTCAAATACTTTGTTGTTGTTATCCACATATTTTTATTTAACTAAAACGTTACTACGAAATCTATTACACGTTGTATGTATATATATATATATATATATATATATTTCACTCATGACACAACAACACAGAGCTTTAAGTTAAAGAAAACACAAATACTCTTACTAAATGATCCAAGAGTTCTAACCACTAGCCAGCTCTTTTTTTTTATCACTAGAGTTCTAACCACTAGCCAACTCTTCTTTCGTTGTATTTGCATGTTTTAAAGTTCCTTTCCCGATGATCCCACTCGACTAAATGAAGACTGACCACATGGTCCACATCCCACACATGTCTTAACACTTCATAACACAACATATTGCGTGTACAGTTTAAAGAAATATCTCCTTCAAACGTCATGCGACATAGTCACATAATCAACGGTCTAGAAAATGTATACAAAGATGAAATTATTAAACACTTCTTCGATAGTGATTTCATTTTCACATGAATTCAAATGAAGATGGCCCATAAAAGAAACATAGTATTACTTGCTGATAATCTAAGCCACATGAAACAAACACATCTTTATCGAATCTCTAAGGATTTTTATTTTCACACATTTTTCTTCTAAGTTATAAAAGCATCACCTCCTTCACTTTGAAAGCAAGCAACAATGGAGATCATCACAATCCTCTTCCTCATCATCACCTCCCTCTCCTTCTCCATCTTCACCAAACTCATCTTCTTCTCACCTCCTCACAAACTCCCCCCGGGCCCACCTCGCTTCCCCGTGATTGGAAACATAATCTGGCTCAAGAAAAACAGCTTCTCAGACTTCCAAGGCGTCCTCCGTGAGTTATCCTCCCGTCACGGACCAATCATAACCCTCCACGTGGGCTCAAAACCTTCCATATGGGTCACCGACAGAACCCTCGCTCACGAAGCCCTTGTCCAAAACGGCGCCGTTTTCTCCGACCGTCCTCTCGCTCTCCCCACGACCAGAGTCATCACGAGCAACCAGCACGACATCCACTCCTCCGTCTACGGCTCTCTCTGGAGAACCCTCCGCCGGAACCTCACCTCCGAAATCCTCCAGCCGGCCCGTGTAAAGGCCCATGGGCCTTCGAGAAAATGGGCTATTCTCGTCGATCTCTTCGAAACGGAGCAGAGAGAGAAAGGGCACGTCACCGATTCTTTAGATCATCTCCGACACGCGATGTTCTGTCTCTTAGCTCTGATGTGTTTCGGAGAGAAGCTGAAGAGAGAAGAGATCAGAGAGATCGAAGAAGCTCAGTACCAGATGCTCATCAGCTACACCAAGTTCAGCGTCCTCAACATCTTCCCAAGCGTCACCAAGTTCTTACTCCGACGAAAGTGGAAAGAGTTCTTAGCCCTAAGAAAATCTCAGGAGAGCGTCTTACTCAAATTCGTGAACTCTAGGGGGAAAGAAACAACCGGAGACGTTCTCTGCTACGTCGACACGTTGCTGAGTCTAGAGATTGAGGAAGAAGGGAAGAAGAGGAAGCTGAGTGAGTCTGAGATAGTGAGTCTCTGCTCGGAGTTTCTTAACGCGGCGACGGATCCTACCGCGACGGCCATGCAGTGGATCTTGGCGGTTATGGTGAAGTATCCGGAGATACAGAGGAAGGTGTACGAGGAGATGAAGAGTGTTTTGGAGGGACAAGAAGAAGGAGAAGAGATTAAGGAAGAGGATTTGGGGAAGCTGAGTTATCTCAAAGCTGTGATCTTGGAGAGTTTGAGAAGACACCCTCCTGGTCATTACTTGTCTTACCATAAGGTTACTAACGACACCGTTTTGGGTGGTTTCCTTGTTCCCCGCCAAGGTATGTGAACGTTTTATATGTTTTTTTTTTTTGACTAAATTTTAACCTTTTATATGTTGGAGAAGACTATTATTGTAGCTGCTGAGAACTAGCAATATAGTAGTAACAATTTTTTTAATCTAATCATTATTAAGTTTCATATGTAGGACTGTTATTTTTTGACTAAATTTTAACGTTTTATATGGAAACAATTTATTTAATCTAATCATNNCTTAAAGTGTCTACTGTTTTAAATATGATCGGTCTCACATTACACTCAGAGCCAGTTTGGAGATTATAGGGAGCAAAGATAATCTGTCAAGAAAACTAAATATTTTTTGTTTATTAATTATATATATTTATATTAACAATTAAAAAAGTCGGGATTCTAGGTATATACACTTGTTGTGTTCATGTTTAGTGCTCAGTACATGAAGCTCTTTGTAACATCATTGTTATTAATTTGTATTTGGATTAGGTACTATAAACTTCATGGTAGGAGAAATGGGACGTGACCCGAAGGTATGGGAGGATCCTTTAACGTTCAAGCCTGAACGGTTTCTAGAGAACGGGGAAGCAGAAGGGTTTGATATGACCGGAACTCGTGAGATCAAGATGATGCCGTTTGGAGCCGGACGAAGGATGTGTCCTGGTTATGGCCTTTCGCTGCTTCACCTTGAATATTATGTAGCCAATTTGGTTTGGAAGTTTGAGTGGAAATGTGTTGATGGTGAAGAGGTTGATCTATCTGAGAAGCAACAGTTCATTACTATGGTTATGAAAAACCCTTTCAAGGCAAATATGTATCCAAGGAGAAAGTGAGGTTTCTTTGATTTGATGGCATTATATGTATGTCAAAATTATGTAAAACATAATAAGTATTAAGTTATTAACCACTGATAAAAGACTTCACTGACTTGTAATTTTTTTGAGAAAACGTAAAATTAAAAAAACTCCGTCGCCGGGACTCGAACCCGGGTCTCTCGGGTGAGAGCCGAGTATCCTAACCAGCTAGACTACGACGGATTTGTTGATTACCTTGTTTAACGTCTTTTGAAAAGCTATGAACTATCTATCTTACTAAAAAAGCAAGCGAATCAACCACTAATGAATTTCTAGCATTGTTTTTTATTCTTACGATAAAATTTATTATGTTTTATAATTTACCTTGAACGTTATTTGCAAAATTTGGTTAAATCAGTAAATCACTTTTACCCGGATTCGAAGATCCGATCCGAAACCGAACCGAAAAACCGGATCCAGGTAGGAACCGATCCGATCAAATTACTTTATCGGGTCTGTTGTAGAGGACCCGCAGGTCTTGACCTAACCCGGACCAAACCCAAAATCTGATGGGTACAAGGAATTGTTGTTGTATATCACATATTTTAAGATATATACACATTTTAATATAATAAAACAATAATTTTGAATATTTCCAGATATAATTTTTTTTTAGATATTTTTTTGTATATTTAGATATAAATTTTTTGAACCAAACCGAAATCGAAAATTTGAAATTACCCTACCGGATCCTAAACTCCTAGACTCAAAAGATCGGACCAGAAAGAATCCGATCCAAACCCGACCCGTCTACCCGAATGCCCAGGCTTAAACTACGTATTATTGTTGTTTCTGTAACTTTGAGAACACGTAAATACTGAAAGAATGATTGCTTTATTCAATGAGAAACAACGATCTTAAATAGATCTTTACAAGAAATAAATGACTGAGAAACTGACTCCTAGAAAGACTCTAACAAACTGACTTGATCAGCTCAACTTATTGACTCCGAAATAACAGGAAACAAACTAAGACTCATTCAAAGACTTATCCATAGACTTTATTCTTCAATTCCTCCCCTAAACTGAAACGCTTCTCCTTCGAGTTTAAACTTCTTTGGCTCCAACTCCCATCAACTCCCTCAGCTTCTCGAAAGTGTCAAGTTTTACTGCCTTGGTCATGACGTCTGAGACTTGTTCTTGCGTAGGACAATACTCAAGCGTAATAACTCCTTCATTTACTAACTCACGCAAGAAATGATACCTGATGTGAATATGTTTGCTCCTTTCATGTAGAACTGGGTTCTTGGACAATTTGATGGTTGAACTATTGTCACAGAACAGTGTGGTGCCTTCTTCTTGCTTAGCTCCAATCTCTTCTAAGATGTTTCTCAACCAAACACCTTGACACGCTCCATAAGCAGCAGACACAAACTCAGCTTCAGTTGTTGACAAAGTAACAATTGGCTGTTTCTTTGTTGCCCAAGATACAGCTCCGCCACTTAACAGGAACACATAACCAGAGGTACTGCGTCTGTCATCAACATCACCCGCGTAATCACTATCTGCATATCCTATCAGCTCAGCTTCTCCTCCTCCTTTACACTGAATACCATACCCAATAGTTCCTTGAATGTACCTCAATATCCTCTTAGCCGCTTGTAGGTGCATTTCATTAGGACTTTCCATGTATCTACTCACTAGATTCACAGAGAAAGTTATGTCGGGCCTTGTAACAGTTAAATACCTCAGGGTCCCAATCAGTTGTTTGAACGTGGTTGGATTTATATCTTCGCCAGCTCCTTCCTTTGACAGCTTGTGACCAGGAACCATTGGATTCTTCACAGAATTGCTTTCCTCCATCCCAAACTTCTTCAAGATGTCTGTAGCGTACTTTTGTTGGTTGATGAATATACCGTCTTCGTCTTGAATCACCTCAACTCCCAAGAAGAAACGCATCTGGCCAAAGTCAGTCATCGCAAATTCTTCCATCATCGATCTTTTGAAGTTCTCAAGCAATGCAACTGAACTCCCAGTGTAGATAAGATCATCTACGTACACACTTACTATCATGATCTCCTCTTCTTCTCTCTTCACAAACAAAGTGTGTTCACAGTAACACTTTTCAAAGCCTTCTCTCTGAAAGTACTCTTCAATGTGGTTGTACCAGGCTCTTGGTGCTTGCTTTAAGCCATACAATGCCTTCTTTAGCTTGTAGACTTTGTGCGGTTCGTCTTGAGCCTCAAACCCTTCCGGTTGATCAACAAAAACATCTTCACTCAGCTCACCATGCAGGAAGGCACTCTTCACGTCTAACTGAAACAGCCTCCAACCCCTTTGTGCAGCCAATGCTAAGATAGTTCTGATTGTATCCCATCTCGCCACAGGTGCAAATACTTCAAAGAAATCAATCCCATACCTTTGATGATAACCCTTAACCACCAATCTTGCTTTGTACTTGTCGACTTCTCCTCTTTCATTATACTTTGTTTTGAAAATCCATTTCACACCGATTACCTTAGCTCCTTCTGGTAGTGTCACTAGCTCCCAAGTATCATTGTCCTCTATAGATCCCATCTCAGCTTCCATGGCTCTCCTCCACCTTTCTTCTCTCACAGCTTCTGAGAATCTTTCCGGATCATCTAAGGCAGTGAACATAGCTACCCACCCTTCATCATCTTCTTCGGCAAACATACCAGCTTGATCTGATATGTAGTCCTTCATCCAAACGGGAACTTGTTTACGTCTTCCTCCCGACTCTCTTTGGACCGGTGGGTTGGTGTTTCTCGATATCACTTCACCATCGCAAGTCCTTCTTTCTTCTTGTGGAGTCTCTCTTTGATCCTATGTTGCAGGGTTCTCTTCAACCTCTTGTTGTTTTTCTCCTTCATAGTCTGACTCATCTATTAGCTTTTCCCACATGTAACCATTCTTCTCATTATTTTCTTCCCACTCCCATCCACGTTTCTCATCAAACTTCACGTCTTTACTGATGATTACCTTCTTTGTAGTTGGATTGTATAGCCGATATGCCTTGGATTCCTTGCTCACTCCCACTAAGACACACTTTACACTCTTCTCATCAAGTTTGATTCTTCTTTCATACGGTATCATCGCGTATGCAATACAACCAAAAGTCCTTAGGTGAGACATCGATGGTTTGTGGCCACTCCATTTCTCTTATGGTGTGATGTCTTCTAGTGCCTTTGATGGGCTTCTGATGAGGATATGCACTGCATATTGTGCTGTTTCTGCCCAAAAAACTCTTGGTACTGACATTTCCATTAACGTACACCTGGTCATGTTCATGAATGTTCTGTTTTTTCTCTCTGCAATGCCATTTTGTTGTGGCGTGTAAGCAGCTGTAAGTTGTCTCTTTATCCCTTCCTCTTTACAATAATCTTCAAAGGTTTTTGAGTTGTATTCTCCTACCCGATCAGACCTGAGACACACCAGCGGTTGTCCTAGTTCTCTTTCAGCTGCTGCCTTGAATTCTTTGAAGATTTGTAAAGCTTCAGACTTCTCTTCAATAAAGAATGACCAACACTTCCTGCTAAAATCATCTATGAAGTTTATCATGTATCTCTTACCACCTATGGACCTTGGATTGATCGGTCCACAGATGTCTGTGTGAACCAACTGAAGTCTTCTCTCTGACTTCCATAAACTCTTCTTTGGAATGCTCTCCCGGTTTTGTTTCCCCTTCATGCATATGTCACATACGCTTTCTTCTCCCTTTGACTCAAACGTAGGCAGTCCATTCACCAGTTGCTTCTCAGATAGTTCCTTCATCCCCTTATGACTGAGATGACCTAGCCTCTTATGCCCCAGATCCTCCACTCTTTCTTCTGTTACTTGGAAGTACCTTCCTTCTCCTACTTCATTGCCTTTCTTCATTATCACCCTTATTGCAAACATTCTGTTTTTGCTCATGAATGACTTCATCAAAAATCTCCGTTGTTGCTTGTGCCAAATCTCACACACATCTTCTTCAATGATTATTCTCAGTCCCTTTTGTTGGAGCTGACCCACACTCAAAAAATTATTTTTGAGTCCCGGTACATAGTAAGCAGAGGTGACCGTTTGATTGACTCCGTTCACTTTGAAACTGAGATTACCTCTTCCTTCGACATTCATCCTTCGGTCGTCTCCTAGCTTAACACTTGTGCGGAAGTTCTCGTCAAGCTCCACAAACCAGCTTCTGGTTCCACACATGTGGTTACTGCATCCAGAATCAAGGAACCACACATGTTTTTCTGTTTCATCTCTCTCACCTTCCACATGAGCCATGAGCAACACATCTTCTTCAAGTTCTGCATAGTTGGCATTCTTCTCCCATTCAGGACACTCGTACTTGTAGTGACCCTTCTTGTGGCATTTGTAACATTCCACATTATCTTTGTTGAAGCTTGGGCTTCCTCTTCCTCTGCCTTGATAACCCCCACGAACTCTGGAGTAGGAACCTCCTCGTCCCCTTCCTCCATCTGATTTCCAGTTTCCTTCAACCTTCAGAGCTTGATCTTCTCCACCATGTCTGATTAGCTTTTGTTCATGAACCATTAAAGAGCTTTGCAAACCATCAACCGTAAGCTCCTTGATGTCGTTGGATTCCTCAATAGCACATACCACGTAGGTGAACTTCTCCACAAGAGTCCTCAGAATCTTCTCCACCACTTTGGAATCATCTAGTTCCTCTCCTAGATTCCGCATGTCGTTCACTACGAGCATGACTCTTGAGAAATACTCTGCTATAGCTTCTCCCTCTTTCATCTCCAGTACTTCAAAGTTGCGTCTCAGTCTTTGAAGTTGAGCGCTCTGCACCTTCTGGTTTCCTTGGTACTTTATTTTCATGGAATCCCAGAGATCCTTAGCCGTCTCTTTCTTCAGAATGGTCTTGAGAATGATCTTGTCAATGGAAGCATATAAATAGTTTTTCACCTTTAGATCCTTCAGTGTTAACTCAGCCAATTCTGTTTTCTAAGCTTCGGTGAGGACAATGCTCCTCTCTGGTCTCGTGATCCCCGTCTCAATGAGTTCCTACCACTCTTTGGATTTGAGCAGATTCTCCATCAACATTACCCAATAGTCAGTCACCATCAAACTTTGGAATGCTCAATAATGAATCTCTCTCACTCATCTTTGCTCTCTTCGTACCAGGCTCGTGAAGAGCTCTGATACCACTTGTTGTTTCTGTAACTTTGAGAACACGTAAATACTGAAAGAGTTCTTGCTTTATTCAATGAGAAACAACGATCTTAAATATATCTTTACAAGAAACAAATGAATGAGAAACTGACTCCTAGAAAGACTCTAACAAACTGACTTGATCAGCTCAACTTATTGACTCCGAAATAACAGGAAACAAACTAAGACTCATTCGAAGACTTATCCATAAACTTTATTCTTCAATTCTTTAGAAGCAAATTTCCGTAATATTGCCAGCCCAAGCCAAAACAAACACTGAAAAGAATGGAGAATTCTTCAATTATATCATTACAATTCGATTACACGAAATGAAAACATAATAAAACATACATACTTAATCAAAATGATTGTCACTACAAAAACAAATTAAACATGATTAAAATCTCATATGAATATAGAATGTAATATTTCGCTTAGAAAATCTTGGCGACATCTTTCATGAGACCACGATTAGCATTTGCGAAATCAGAAAATTCTTGGTACGAAATGTATCCATCACCATCGGTATCAATCTCGGCCATCATACGCTTGATGTCGTCGTGCGTGACCGAGCCAAGGTTCTTTAGAGCATCTCCAAGCTCGGACGCAGAGATTTTTCCATCTCCGTTAGCATCAAATTTCTTGAAAATACGGTCGTGCTCAGCTTTTTCGGTTGCATCAGCCATTGTTTTTATAGTTTTATGTTCTTTTGTATCGGAGGAAGTAGATGATCGTAAGGAGTTATAAAGAGACTTGAACGTGAAGAAGCTGAGGCTATGCTTTTAATTAGGCTAATCTAAGGAGAAAACTAAAGTTACCAAAATTAGAATGTGACTTGGTCTTCCACTAACGGTCATTACAGAACAGTGTTCTTTTGTTAATTAAAACAATAAAATTTTAGAGACGGAAGCATTGATGAAAATGTTAACTGGAAAAATATAGTATTAGATATTTAAACATATTTTATACGTATTGTTTATTTGGTAGGGGAGATTTTGCATGTCTATTGTCAACACCAGAGTCAAATTTATTAACATCCAAAAACCCAAATATTTAGACAATAGTATATATAATCAATAACTCGAACATACATTGTAGTACTACATTAGTATGATATGAATAGCATATTTATTTTTACTTGAGTCACGCTTCAATTAACAACCTTAATAGCATTTTTTCCTCACACGTTTATAACAACACCAAACCATGCCACAATTATAATAACCAGGAGAGACTTGACCTTAATCCGGTTTGCGCTAGAATAGTAGCCCCATTGATTATCTGGTTCGGTCCGGTACAGTTCCCCTGGCACACCAGTCACGTCCATGTAATTCCCCGGAGGTGGAGGTGATGACGACCTTCTGCAGTAAACCCTCTTCGGTGGTGGTGGCTGAGCACAAGAGTTAATGCAAGAGTCTCGAACCGTTGTTTCTGCGTGTTCCAAGGGTGAATCTGAGTTGGCATGATAACTGAGACACTGTAAGATGAGGAACATGGGAAAAACTATAATCAGAGGTTTGAATTTCAACATGATCATTATGATGACTAATAGAAAATGCCTTTTAATTTCAGTACTTGAAATGTTCAAAAAAAAAAAAATCAGTACTTGAAAATGAACCATGAATCATATTACAAACACATGCATATGTATATATAGTATAATGCAGCGACGTACCGTCATATCTCTACACATCATCTATATGCATTTGGTGAAGACCGGGTCATAAATTGCAAAAGGTGGGGTTCTTTAGTTTTGAATGAGTCTTCAAATATGATCAAGTTACTACTATTAGTATGCTTATTGTGATAGACTGGCCTTGTTGATTATGAGTTGGGCATATCAGAGGCCCATCTCGTTTTGGTCTTGATACTTGATCCTAAAACATATACATCTGGTGAAGCGACCCCAAAAATATTTCATACACTTATTGCTGGGTCCAATTTGATGCAAAAAATTTCGAGAACACCTGTACTTTCGGTTTGATCTGTTGAGAAACTTCTGACTCTAATGCAACGACGTTTCCACTATCCACGGGGACTGTTGTTGCTTCAAGGCCTAAAACTTTTGAATTGTTAGCCAAATTCAAACTTCAATATAAATTGGATAGAGAGTAAGAAAAATATTTATGTATATCATAAACTCATGATAAATAGTACTCATGATAAATAGTTTAATAATATAAATTTGTTACAGGATATTTAAAGAAATACTATAAGTGAACGTCAAAGTAAAACTCATATTTTTGTTGCTGCATGGTGTTTTATATACGCTAGAATAATGCAACTGAAAGATCTCTCTCATATTTTAGTGCAACAAAAAGATCTTCTTATTTAAGATTTTATATTCCTTTTTCTCTCTTATAAATACAGAACCCTAAAACTATCTCAAGGCTTCACCAAGAGCCAAACATCAATACCTAACCCACATTTGTTTGATATAACATCTGAATCATCATGAAATCAGTTTCTCTCATATCCATTCTTCTCCTCTCATCATGTCTTGCACCTCAAACAGTAACATCATTCTCTTTATTTCCTTTTCCCCTTCCGATTCCATTTTCACTTCCATTTTCGTTCCCTTCTATCTTCGGTGGAATCATCGGTAGAGATAATAATAGCGAGCTAGCTAGGAGGTGCTTCCCTGACCTAGGAGACGGCGAAGCCTGCATGGCTGAGATATTTGGGTCATTCTTTAACCGTCAAATTACGATAGGACCAGAATGTTGCAAGGCCATTGTTGAGATCGATGAAGACTGTACACAAGATATTTTCAAACAGTTCACCGATTCTTTATTTACTAGCTCCGTCAAGCAGTTTTGCTCTTACATCAATAATTGATGGAAACTTTGTTTAGGATTATATTTGGACTTTTTATTAGGTCTAATCAAGGTTAAATTTATTAGACTTATAGTTTTGTTTTTATGTTTATTTCTATGATTTCTTGTTTTGGATTAATGTTAAAAAAAGATTAATGTTTTTTATTATACAACAATGATATTTCTTTTCTGGTATCTTATTGTTTTTTATCCTATGTATAAAATATATGCTAAACATCATGGTAATTAATGTTACACAAATTATAAAAAAGTAACACAAACATTGAAACTGTTTGATGAAATCTTTAAAACATAAACCTGCTCAGGTCTAGTAAGGTTGAATTTATACTTATAATTTTGTTTTTATGTTTATTTCTATAATTTCTTGTTTTGGATTAATGTTTTGATTATACAACATTGATATTCCTTTTCTGGTATCTTATGTAACTTATATTGCCAAAACATTTTTTTTTTAACTTATAAATATACGCCAAAACATCATGATAATGTTTTTGTTTTGATAAAGAGAATATTCCGAGTCGAATCAAAATTCAATCTCAATTTGGTTAAGCAAACAAACACAGGCCTTTCAATCAGAAGCTTTGAAAAACAGAAGAAAAAAAAAACAGTAAATGATACGATCAATCCTTGTTCTTGAGCCTCTCGATCCGCTGGTTAAGTTGCTCGATCTTAACCACGAGATTAGTAACTGAGAACAGGATCCAGTAGAACACAAGCGCCGCCGCGATGAGAAGCGCGTTTCGATGGGATTTCATCATCGATTTCTGGTGACGGAGGTGCTCCGACGGCGTGCAGGAATCTCCGTCGCACGAAGGCATCGTCTCGTACTTCCACTAGATGTCCATCAACAGGAAGAGACAGAAAGGGACTATCGATAGAAACGGTTTCAGGAGGTTACGCGTGACGGAGATTAATCCCTTGCGGAGTCCGTCGAGCCCCGGCATCGTTAGAAGGATAACCATTCGAGAGCCATTGTCACTGATCGAGTCAAGATCTGAATCTCTTCTTCGCAGCTTGGACTTTCAGAGAAGAGAAACGTGAAACACGTGTAACTGAGTTAAATGGGCCCCGCTTTATTTCAACCCATATAACTGAGTTTTAAGGATCAGATGGATTTGGATTTGGAGTGATCTGAATTATAGGAGCCGATAAGTTTTGTCACGCAGAAATGGAAGATTTACTCTGGGTAATTTTATGTATGAGAGATATACGTATAACTTTGATACGGTTTGAAACAAATTGCTCGGATTTTGTGGACATAACTACTAATTCGGAGGTCTAGTCGGCTTTTGTGATAAAGATCGAATTATTCCAGAGATTACACGAGGGCTTCGAGGATGTGAGTCTATCTTATATTCTTTGAATTATTAATGGTCGAGCGGATGCACTAGTCAAAAAAAATAATTTATTATTTTTCATATAGAGTTAACTTGTCTGTGCACTAATTAACTTCAGCCCAAATAATCACGAAATTTTAAAGATAATACAGCGGCCCGTTTCTTTAAAGCCCGAAAAGGCCTTTGATTCGCACACCGTCCATCCGTCAAGTAACGGCGTTAGAATAAATTAAAACAGCGACGTTTGGCAGGTGAGACACGCGGATCCGATTGTGCCTTGTTTCCTAATCCTATCTTTTTTATTCAGAGCATTATATAGGCACACCATAAAACGTGTTAAGTCCATCGTAGTGTCTAACTATCAAACACAAAAAAAGGAACAAGTTAAAACAATCTCTTTTATCTGAGATCTCCGGCGAGAAAACTGAACTGAGTTGTATGGCAACCAGGTCAAAGAGTTTTCAATTGATCACCAGCTTAAGGAAGCACCTCGTTGACAACAGCGTCTTCCCACGCGCCACCGCCTCTGCTACCTTCACTTCAAGGTATCATTGTATCATTTATCAAACACACTCTCTCTGTATATTTTTATTCTTTTATACAGGTTATTTGATGTTTCTTTGAACCTAAGTTAAAAGATATATAAACATTAATGGCATAAAATGAGAAAATACTACATTTTCTTGTGGAAGTATTTATGTTTGCCAACAGTGTATTAGTAGAATGTTTTGATTTTGGTGAAACTAATATAAACATCGTAATTTTTTTAACGTCAAACATATTAGATCAGAGGTATGGTGAAACAAAAATTAGATCCAGTAATCCTAGATCCAGAAAGTTCATATATCCGGGTTTTTTTTTCAGGAGCTAGGCATTTAGATCAATTATATAACACCATTTTTATTTGTGGTATTTTCAATGTCATATGTTTTAGATAACTTTTTCTCTTTCCAAATACCATATTTGCTTAGTTTTCACGAAATGGATCCCAAAAAGAATCATGTAATGTTGGTACAAGTGTACTATATCTTCAAGCTCTTAAAAAGTAACTTTTCAACTTTAACTTTTAACAAATAGTCGTACAAAAATCTTAAGCGATGTACAAGTGTACAGTGCAGGAAAAACATTGCATATGCCTTTTGGCTTAAATAGATAATACCAACGCATGTAAGCCAATTCAGGGTCTCTGACACATGCTATTGGACGAATTTACTGACTTCTTCTATACCCATTTTGTAGTTCACTATCACTTTTTGAATCTTTCACTTGATTCAACACAAAAGTGATAACTCAAAACCGTAACTGATACCACGACTAGTTCAAAGTATAGTCTTAGTTATATATTCGAGACAGTCCATTACAGAAAACTCATTGTGTCGATGAGTGGACGTGACGTGGCTGGTTACTTTAGCTTCCGTTAGATTACGATAAGATAAGAATTGGACCGACAGCTTTGAAGATGTAAGTTGAAGAGTTGATACTGATAGAAACTCTTTGATGGCCGACCATGACATTTTCTGACATTACTTTCTATCTTTAATGATATAAAAAGACCAAAGAAAACAAAAATCTATAAAATGGGACCCCTCTTTAAAAGAATTCATTTCTTTTTTTGCTTGTTGTGTGTATTTTGTGGTGGTCTCACCTACTCAACAAATTAATCTCCCACCCACCAGGAAAATAATGAAACTGTTTGTATCAGAAAAATAATATACTGAGGAAACAAGATTTTATTTATATATATCCAAGTTCTGGTGCGACTAATTTCGATATAGCCAAAGTTTAAATACGTTTGTTTTAATTAAATAAAATTAATTTAAATATGAAATTTTGTTGTACCAGGAGGTATTCCTCGGGGTATGACAAGAACGTGGAGGATGAATTACAGGCAAGTGCAGTTCCTGATGATGTCATAAAGCCAGACTCTGAGAAATATTGGTCTCCTCATCCTCAAACCGGAGTCTTTGGTCCCTCCACGACTGACCACAGTTCCGCAGCGGAGGCTGCTCGCCAAGACTCAGCGGTGCTAGAGGAGACTGCTTGGTTTCGTCCCACAAGTCTCGAGGACTCGGACAAGTCTCACCATGTTTAAGTCTCTCTCTTATCTCCTTCCGTACGTTGTACTCTCTGATGTGTAACGATGTAATAAATTTCCAAGTAGACAAACTGTATGTAATGATGGAAAACTAAATCAAACCAGAACCAAAGTCTATCTCTTATGTTCCGGTAATCAATCATGAGGTGAAACCAAACTGGTTACGGTAAACACGAATAAATAAAATTCTAAACCCATTTATCCAGGCTTGACCCAATGGTAGATCATAAAATCTCTGAAGAATGAAAATTAATTAGTCAGCAAAAATTCAGCAAATAAATCAAAGAGACACAAAGCTTTCTCAAGAGAGTGAAAGTGTATAGTTGTGGCTTCTTTTGCTGCTGATGTCTCTCTCCAGGTGGTTGTGGAATCCGGATTAGATTGCTTCTCCTCACAGAGTTATCATCATTACTAAAGCTTACCCTTGCTTCTTCTTACCAATATGGCCCCTCTCCGAAAGGATCATCATCCCAATCTAGCATGCAACGCCTGTAGATGTTCTTACATCCAGATGCAACCATAGTTGAGAGTTTATAATCATCATCAACTGGTCTTGAGGAAACATTTGGTCAACTTCTCTCTTGAAAGATAAAAATCTGTTGAAGATATAAGCAATTAAATGTAGCTCTATAGAATGTACAAACAATATGCTTTTACATTGAAACATAAAATCACTTGTTAACAGGTAGACACAGATGGAGAGGAGAGTACATATACACTTTGGTGCTGTTTCATCTCATATTTGCTTACGTTAGCTTCATTAGAGGAGAGTACATTAATTTAGACTCTTATTTGAAAAGTAGTTTGATCAAATGTAATTTATGAAACGTCCTTCAAGATCTGTGAAAGATATTAGTTCTACCGTTTCATAATACATGATGTTTTGTTTTATTACACAAAGATTAAAAAAATTACATTTCTCTAAAAAAGTATTCAAAAGATATTATTTTAAAATCAATCAACCAATTATAGAAAAATACGCAAAATTAATTGGCTGAACAATTTTCAACAAAGTTAAAAATAACCTTAAAAACTCAAAACTTCATGTAAATTAAAACAAAATACTTCTTTTAAACATTATCTATATTAAAATGGAGGGAGTATTTGTTTTGACAAGTAACTTGATAGACAAGGATCTAGAAGATCCACTGCAAAGACGAAAAGGGTTTCCTCATACTTAACCCAAATATAAAATTTCTGTTTCCAAACAACTAAAAATATCTTTCTTCATCTAGAGATTAAAATATAGATCACATTGCTGTCTTTACAAAACAATGTATTTTTAAATCATCAGCACATGAAGCAAGAAAATTAATATGATTGCCCAATTGTCTTTACAAAAATTTAATATGTTTGTATTGCACAGGAAGCAAGTTTAATAGAAAATCAATTTAAATCCTCATATAATATTTATTTAATTATTAGTAGACAAATCATGTTTTTTGAACTGGCTTTCTAGACAAACCATGTTTAATAGGAATAAAAATTGGTTGACCAAAAGAAATGAAAAAACAGAAAAAGCTAATTTGAAATGCTTCGTTAATTAACAGTTATGATCACCCTGGCATATATTGTATTTCCCTCTCTTCCTCCACAAATCTCTCCTCTGCGATTTCAACGCACGTTGAGCTCCAAATTCAGACAAGTCCATTATTTCAAACATAGAGACCGAGATCTTTTAATCTCTGTCTCCTTGAACAAACCACACTCACGAATCTCGGGATCTATATCAAGCTGCTGCAGCCATGGTATTTGATTCTGAGAAGCAATCGATCGTTCATGTTGGACAGGTTCGTCTTTTGATATTCTATCTTCCCTTTTCACTGTTTGGCTTTGGTCAATGATAAAAAATGTGTACTAAGGTTTGTTTGTTTATTTGATTTGTTTGTTTTTGACTATAATTTATAAATGACCCAAGATCTTATGCTAACTAAGGAAGAACATGCGAGGTCTTGACCGTCATTGTTTGTTTTGATTCTTCTTGGTCAAATTATAGGCTTATGAATGTACTATAGGGTTAGGGTTTGCATTTTTTCTTCTGCATTTGAAGAATTATTTGAATTTCCCTGTAAATATGGATTCAAATATTCAGCATGAGATTAGACCTTAACCATCTGGATTTGGCATAGCCATTTTTATCAATCCTGTATCTGAGATTGGGGTTTTTGTGTAGGTTGGTGATTCAACTTCAGGTGGGCTGAGCTCAATACAAGAACCTCTGATAAAGCAAAAGCACAGCCCAGAGAACTACTCTGTTCTTGCTGCCATTCCACCGTGAGTTCTGTCGTTTTCATGTGTTTTGGTTGTAATTGGCCCCACAAAGATTGCTATCAACAGTTTATTACAAATGTTTCTGCTAAAAAACAAAAAAAGCACATGGGACATTTGTCTGGTTTGCACATGATGTAGATTTGTCTTAAGGCTTTCTAAACAAGTTATTTATTTCAGGTTTATCTTCCCAGCTCTTGGAGCGTTTCTTTTTGGTTATGAAATTGGTGCAACTTCTTGTGCTACCATTTCTATTAAGGTAATGGCTTAACCCTTGTCTAAAACTGTGCCATTGTGCTTCCTTCAGACATTCCCAACTCTGTTAATCACTCTGTTTCTTTTCTTGTCTTATCTGCAGTCGCCTACGCTAAGTGGAATCTCATGGTACAACTTGTCTTCAGTGGATGTTGGTATCATTGTGAGTTTATGTAACATATATATGACCAAACAACCTATAGGACCTATGAGCTTTCTTGTGGATGGTAAACATATTTGCTTACAATATTTTCAAATCTTTGTGCAGACTAGTGGCTCGCTGTATGGTGCCTTGATTGGATCCGTTATAGCATTTAGTATCGCTGACATTATAGGTTTATTTTTTTTCTTATTTCTTTATCTTTCTTACATATAAGCGTCACCATCTGAAAGAAACTGAATTGTTTTGGATTGATTGTTTTTCAAGGAAGAAGAAAAGGACTGATTACTGCTGCATTCTTATATCTTGTTGGAGCCATTGTTACTGCATTAGCACCTGTCTTCCCTGTCCTGATCATTGGACGTGTTGTGTATGGCATTGGAGTTGGACTGGTAAGATTAATCATGGATTTTCCAAATATTTATTATTTACCGTTCAGGTTAAAATGTTTTTCCATCATGCATGATCATTGATCCCATGCACCTTTGGATTACTATTTTTAGCATTCTTCTAAACTTGAAAGCTGATATGTTCCCTATATGTTTAGACAATGCACGCGGCCCCAATGTACATTGCTGAGACTGCACCTAGTCAGATACGTGGACGTATGATATCACTAAAGGAATTCTCCACCGTCTTTGGGATGGTTGTAAGTTTCTCACATCTCTGCCAACTTCAGAAAATTTGTTTTTTTCATTTAGAGCCGCTTCTCTATGTCTTAAAACAGTTTTGTGACTTTTCACACAATATAATTTTTGTGAAGGGAGGATATGGAATAGGTAGCATGTGGGTTACGGTTATTTCTGGTTGGCGTTACATATACGCAACAGTTATCCCTGTGCCAATTATTATGGCTATTGGAATGTGTTGGCTACCAGCATCTCCTAGGTGGCTTTTACTACGCTCTCTCCAGGGAAAAGGGGATGCAGAGAGCCTTCAAGAGGCTGCAATCAAGTCTCTTCGCCGCCTTAGAGGGTCTGTTGCTGTTGACTCAGCCGCTGAACAAGTAGAAGAGATCTTGGCTGAACTTTCCTCTGTGGGTGAGGACAAAGAAGCAACAATTGGTGAACTGTTTCAAGGCAAATGCTTGAAAGCTCTCACTATAGCAGGAGGTTTAGTCTTGTT
>JABAYD010034275.1:0-12201 GCA_014822095.1 Diplotaxis tenuifolia
TTTTTATATATAAAAACGAAAACAAATCCCGCGCGGTTGCGCGGGTCGAAATCTAGTTAAAGATTAAAAATATAAACTTGGTTGGAGAACAATGTATAAAACTTGGAAAGCTATTGATGAGTAATCATCCTAATAAAATTCCATTTTGTCTGCAAATTTTGAGGGTAAAATCAGTTGATATAACTGTATAATCAAAATAAAATAAAATAAAGTAATAGTCAATACTAAGCCTATCTCAAAAACATTTCTCTTTTCCAATTAACCTTGATATCTCAATTAAAGTTACACCATTATCTATCAAACAAACCCATGTGAAGATTGCATTTTCAGTGATTTGTTTTCACAGTGTAAAAACCTGACAAGATTATTCTTAGTTTGTTCTAAGAGTAATAAATAAATAAATGGTATTCGTATAGCTTTACAAAATTGTTGAGATGATAGAAAATGTAGACAGTTATATCTAAATCGTGGGATGAATTGTTATAGTTTTTTTTTTTTTAAATGCTTGCTTTCAAAAATGTAATATAAGAGAAAATGGTATAAAAATTAAATGAAAATGTCACTTTCCTAATTATCAATTGTCTTCTCTTTTATTGTATAAAATATGATAAGATTTTTCAAAACAAAATCCAATTTTATTATATAAAGTTTGATTTTTCAAAATTGATAATTAACATGATCACGACAGATGACAATTGTATATTTAAGATTGTGACATGTGTTAAACTAATTTCAAAAATTATTTAACAATAAAAAGAATTAAAGGGTGTTTAATTTAAGTTTTCCTTTTTACAAATATTAAACAAAAAGATTTAAGGTAATAAAAACGAATTATTAAAATAAAACTTTAGAAAGTGTTTTTCCTTTTTCTTAAAAAATCTTAAGCAAAAACTCAAACCTAAAGAATTTAAGAAAGTTAGTTTTATTTCTTTTTAAGTCTTTAACAAAAAAAACAGTAAGAGAAAAAATAGTTCCATATAAATGATTATTTTATAATAGCATTCATTTTTTAAACAAGGGTAGTATAAAACAATATTGTCAGATAATTTCTTTACAAATAAAAATATTTTAAAAAATAGTAAACTAAATTATATATTTAAAAAAGTATTAGTATTTTCCTTGTTAAAAATATTAAACCAAAGAGAATTGTAAATGAAATTCTTATGAGTTTATCTTTTACTCTAGTATTCCTTTTTTGCAAGGTTAAACAAAATGTATTGGTTTATACTAATTACAAAATATAGAAGTTTATTTTAATTGTAGTATTCCTTTTTAAATAACTCTATTTTCCAGATAAAAGAAAATATATGAGTTAAAATATATAGTCACAGATCGGTTAAATTGGTTTAACTGAATTAAGTAATTAATTTATTTTTATACAGAATAGAATAATTTCCAGATAAAAGAAAATTAATAAGATTATTTTTTTTCTATTTTTCATTATTAAAAGTCATATATATATACTTATAATTAAGTAATTAATTTATTTTTATACAGAATAGAATAATTTAGGTTATATACATATTTATTTTCTTGAAAATGTTATTACAATAACTGCAAATCTAAAGTGAGAAAAAATTATTGATTATAGAAGAAAAAAAAGAGAAAACGAGAATCTATTACAAAAGATTCTTCGCCTCTGTTACAGTATACACGAATACAATTTATTATTTATTTTAAGCTTTAGTCACCACAAATGTTTAATTAGCATGTTATTTACAGATACTGCTATTCACACAACTAAGATTAGAACACATGGTCTTCATCATTAACTTTGTAAGATTCTTCACCTACTGTTCGATTTATTTCTCTCACTCTGTTACAAATCTAAAAACTAGGGTTTACCAATGATGACAGCAACAAGAATCAGTTGCGATCCGTTGTTCTTTTCTTCCTCCTCCTCAAAATCTGATCGTGCTGCAGCCATAAAGATTAGGTTTGCAGATAAAATTGTCAAGTCGAGTAGTAACAACACTTTGCTTCTAGGTAACTTCAAGGGACACTGAAGATGCATGAGGAATTGGTTAATTCTCTTTCAATATGTATGGTCATGAAGACGAAACACCTTATCGGATCAGAGAATTAAAACTACCCACATGTTGTATCTCGTCTAAGAACCATATTAAGACAATCTAGCCTGTGTTGTGTAGGACTCTAAAGAATACATGTATATCCACGTATAGATGCTCTTCTCTCTGGTATGGTAAGAAGCCCCAAATTTCATTGTTCTGTTAATGCTATAACAATATTTTGCAGGACTCATACGGTCCATCTAATTCAAATCAACATGTAGCGAGAATACGCTTTTGTTCTAACTTATATATTTCGTGTTGGTCTGCTTACTTTAAAGATTTAAGATTTTTGATTGTATAACTTCACGTGAAGCATGTGCGATCAAACATGAACATAGCCAAATGACTTGTCATCTTTTTCTTTGGTTGTTACAATCGTGTTACAAATTAACTTATCAATTATATAATGTTTCATGAACATTCTTTTTTTATGTCAAACCGGTACTTCTAACCTTCAAAGGTTCATTGTAACATAACAGACTGAAGGGATGAGAAGCATGGGGGTTTTTACAATCGTGTTACAAATCTCTGTTTACGTTGCCAAGCTGAGACAAAAAAAATTGGCCATTAATTTATTCCAGAGTCAATCCTTTTTGATGAGGTCTTAAAACAAATTAAGGTACTTAATTAAGTTGCTGCTTCTTACAAACAAATAGAAAGTAAACTAGAATAATAACTTGTTTCAGAATTGACAATTTTGCATATCTAAATACAAGTGGGAGCCTTAGAGAGTGGCATATTAATTTTTCTAAATGTTTTTTCACCGGTTTAAGGAGTTGGAGAATATTTTACAGACTTGAGTGTGCCAGTTTTAATTACTTATGAGAGATTATGTGTGTTGCTAGCCAAATAAATGTGTTCTGGTTCTACACACAGTCTTAGTAAAATTATGTGGGTTTCAACTAAACACAATGTTATAGGCACCTTTTAGAATTAAGCTGTTGCGAAACTCAACATTCACGTTCAAAGAGAGGTAGCAGCGGAAAATTCAGACTAAAGCTGAGAGCTTAAATTTTTGAATGTCACTGATTGTTCTCTCAACTAAAATTTCTCATCGGTTTATCTCAGTTCCATGTTAATTTATTTACTTTTTAATCTGAGACAGAACATGCTTGTGGTCTGTACGATGTGTGGTTTTACCTCAACTTTTACTGGTCATTTGCATTGGTAATTGGGAATCATGAACCCAGAGTGAAATAAGACTGTCATGGGTTTGCTAAGGATAATTGTAGATGTTTATGTTGATTCTATGATTTTTGATGAATAATTATAAGGTCCTCAATTAAAATGCTAAAGAGATCATGTACATGATGAAGGTGAAAGAAAACAGAACAAGAGTCAAATGCAAGCTCAACATCCAGGAGATCACGTCCTACAAGTCTAGCTGATCCAACTGTTATTCACAAAATGTTCCATTAATAAAATATTGTAAGCGGAATTGTGTATCTTATTCATTCACCTAGCGTATGCTTATATACAACATTAACTTGGAGAATAAGTTAAACCTATGCTAAGAATAGGAAAACTACTCAACCTAAGCTCCTTAGAAATAGGAAATTATCCTTATCATACTACTCCCTTTCAAGTTGGACAATAAAATTGAAAGGCTGGAGCTGGAAGTGCCTTAGTCAATAAGTCCGCTGGTTGGTTCTTTATTGAAATGTATTCCGTAGTAATAAGCGTGGCTTGAACAGCATCTCTCACTATATGACAATCGTTCTCAATATGCTTTCTCCTCTCATGAAACACATGATTCTTGGCAATATGTATCGCAAATTGGCTGTCACAAAACAGTCGTATGGGACGCTATGAGAAAAACTAAACTGTTGAAGTAGACGTTTAAGCCACTTGAGCTCACATGTCGCATATGCCATGGAGCGATACTCAGCCTATGCCAAAGATCTTGATACAGTCTTTTGTTTCTTAGTCGTCCAAGAGACCAATGAATCACCAAGCACCACAATATACGCCGGCAAAGAACTCCTCGTGAGTGGAAAGTCAACCAATCAGAGTCACAATATGCCGTAAGTGTTAAGTTACAAATAGACGATAGCATGATCCCCTGATCCGGACAGCCTTTCAAATAATGAACCACACATAGAGCTGCTAGCCAATGCTCCACCAGCGGCTTCTGCATGAACTGAGAAAGAAGATGAACAATATAGCTTAACTCAGGACGCGTAAACGTCAAATACATTAACCTCGCCACAAGTCTTCTGTATTGGGTTGGATCCGTAAGAGGTTCACCTGTGGCGAGAGAAAGCTTATGATTCACTTCGGTTGGGACCGGAGATGGTTTAGCTCCTAAGAGACCACACTTAACAATTATATCTAATGCATATTTTCTTTGAGAAACGAAGATTCCTTCCGGTCCACGAGCTACTTCCAATCCAAGAAAAATATTTGAGCTTGTCCAAATCCTTCATTTTAAAGCACTTACGGAGATAATTCTTGAATCTATGCATAGTAGAAATATCGTTCCTGGAAATAAGAAATCGTCGACGTATACGAGTATATGTAAGCAAATATTCCCTTCGATAAACGAAAACAGATAGTAGTCTTCATAGCTCTGTTTGAAGCCAAAATCCAGGAGTATTTTACTTAGCTTAGAGAACCAACATCATGGTGATTGCTTCAGACCGTATAAAGACTTGAAAAGGCGAAACACTTTGGAATGATCATCAGCTTTGAACATATATATTTCCTCTTTTAGATCTCCATAGAGAAAAACATTATGGACATCCATCTGATGGATTTCCCATCTCTTGACTTCTGCAAGCTTAAGTAGAAAACAAACGATGTTCATCTTTGCCACCGGAGCAAAAATATTCTTGTAGTCACGCCATGCTCTTTGACAGTTTCCGTGTGCCACAATACGAGCTTTGGGGCGTTCAATTGTCCCATCCGCCTGGTACTTGTTAGAATATATCCAGCCACATCCAATCGCCTTTTTTTCCTGGAGGTAACGTAGTTACATCCCAAAATTGACTGTCTTCTAGGGCTGTAATCTTTGTTTTCATGGCACCATTGAAACGTTCGTCAAGTACAGCTTCTTTGTACGTACGCGGGACCTCCTCAGTTGTTACTGATGCAAGAAAAGCCTGATGTTTCGCATAAAAAGCAGAGACAGATATATAATCAGCAATAGGATACGGTGTTTTACCTGAAACCGTGTTTGAAGAACTCTGATCAAGAGGAGAAGAAACGTGAGAGGAGTCCGTAGTAGAAGCTGCGTGAGTAACAACATTTTTGAGCAGAACCGATGGTTTCTTACTTCTCTGACCACGACCAAGAAGTTCAAGAAGGCCAGGAGAATGCGGTGATACAGATAGCTCCGTAGTAACATTAGGACATGTCGTCGAAGCCGAAGAAGCATCCGTGCTTAAAGGTGCAGGAGACGACGGTGGAGAAGAAGTGGTAGTCATCAGGATAGTAGGCCTAGAAGGAGAAGTCGTAATTGTCGCTGAAGAATTATCAGGAGATGAAGTAGAAGATGTTGGTGAAGTTTACGAGGTGTGACATATGCGGCATTATCAATACCTGGAAATTGATCTTCGAAGAAGACGACATCACGGCTCTCAAAGAATTCACTGGTGTCCAAATCATATAATCGCCATGCCTTCTTACCAAAAGGGTATCCCACAAAGATGCATCGACGACTCCGTTCTCCAAATTTTTCCTTATCTCGTGATCTCCGATGTGCATAAGCTAGACACCCAATCACACGAAGTAAACTGTAGACATGAGCAGTGCCGTGTAGAAGCTCATATGGTGTTTTCCCATCCAACACTTGGGAAGGTGTTCGATTAATCATATGGGCTGCAGCAAGAGTACTTTCTCCCCAAAAAAGTAACAGGTAGCTTCAATGAAACAGACGCCCGTGCTACGTTAAGGATATGACGATGCTTCCATTCTACTCTACCATTTTTTTGAGTCGTATCAACACACAAAGTCTGATGTATGATTCCATTGTTCTGAAAATATTTCTTGAGAACCATAAACTCTGATTGTCTGATCTCACCGTTTGAACTTGATGACTGAATTGTCGAACACTCATGGCGCAAAAATTCTGTAGAAGGGTGACAACTTCTGATTTTTCTAACATTAAAGACGTCCAATCTGCTCGAGAAAAATCATCGACAATGATAAGAAAGTAAACTGCACCACATGATGCTGGTGTTCGATATGGACCTCAGACATCGCAATGAATTAAAGAAAAAGGTCGAGAAGCTTTATTAATACTATCAGTAAAAATATTTCGAGTTTATTTAGCTCGAAAACAAATGTCACACTTGGTAGAATCAGAAAAATCTAGTTTAATAGAATCAAACACCGGTAGAGTAGATAAAACTCTGTAGTAAGGATGTCCAAGACGACGATGCCACAAAACTGAAGTAGAAGGAGACGACTTCATAGCTCCATGGATCCGTGCAACTTTGACACCCGTAAAATAGTAGACCCCTCACATTCTTCACCTACTCCAATCAGAGTCTTCAAAAAACGGTCCTGTAAAACACACAACGTATCAGAAATTGCTACACCCCGTTTCCTTAAGTAATTTAGAAACCAAAATATGGGTGCAATTAAAATCCGGAACAGAGAGAACTCCATGCAGAGAATAATCTTTGCTTAGCACCAATGTGCCATGTTTAGTTGCCTGAGAAACTCGTCCATTCGGAAAGGTAACTGAGGAGGTATTAATGTCAGAAACATCTTGTAATAAAGTCAAGTCACCCGTCATATGGTGAGAAGCACTCGTATCAATAATAACATTAGTAAGAGTTGTTTTACCAGACAACCGTTCTGAAGATAGGTTGCTTTGTTGATTCTGAAGAAGTGTTATCAACGACGCACACTGATCAGAATTGATTTGAGGATTTGTTTGTGCAACATTCACACGTCCTCGGCCACGACCTCGGCCTCCACTAGAACGACCTCCACGTCCACCACAATAGCTAGAATTTTTTTGACGTTGTTGATCTTGATAACATTCCCGAAAGCTATGGACAAGAAAGCACTCCGAAAGGTCATGACCTTGGCGACCACGATGTGTGCATGATCGAGCTGGATCTCGAGAACGCAGTAGAGTGGTGTCAGTTGATGTTGTAGAAGAAGACTTGGGGATGTCGGTTTTGATAGAGAACCCCAGAGCATCTGAACGTTGTTCCTTAGCACGTGTTGCGGCCATATTCTCTTCCTCTCGGATGACTCGAGAATAAACAACATTGAGGTGTGGTAATGGATCTTCATCCGTGATCCGAGACCTAATAGAAAGATATCGGGAGTCATCAAGGCTAAATAGGAACTTATGAACCTTGGCATCCTCATTTTCCTTCTCAATATCGACGACAGCCGCGCACATGCAGGTGCGTGTTGTTTTGAGATTCTGAAGCTCTTCCCAAAGTTTGGTAGTCTTCCGAAATACTCAAGAACCGATTGCCCGTCTTGTTTGCAATTAGTGATAGCATCCTGTAATTGATGGATACGAGTTCCATTCTTGACCGAGAAGCGGAACTTCAGATTCTCCCATAGTTTATATGCGTCAGGTACATGTGTAACCGTTGAGTGAATCTTTGGATCAATCGACGTGCAGATCCAACCAACAATCATCGAGTTTATAGCCAGCCAACGGCTTAGGTCAGGATGATCATCAGCTGGTTTATTAATGATGACATCGACGAATCCAATTTTTTGTTTAGCTTGCAAAGAATTGCGAAGCTCTATCGACCACTCAAGATAGTTGTCTTGTTTAAGAAGAACATACGTAATAAGAGCACCTGGGTTATCAGATGGATGAAGATAATATGGCGAAGACGATGGAGATGATTCCATCAAAGCTCCAGAAGTCGATGTAGTAGGGGTTATAGACATCGTAGAAAAGTAGAAAGTAGAAAAATAGGATGATCAAGGATTTGTGTTGAACACGTAGAATGTATACAAATTTGGTAAGATCTATGGCTCTGATACCATAAAATATTGTAAGCGGAATTGTGTATCTTATTCATTCACCTAGCTTATGCTTATATACAACATTAACTTGGAGAATAAGTTAAACCATTCTAAGAATAGGAAAACTACTTAACCTAAGCTCCTTAGAAATAGGAAATTATCCTTATTGTTTTATCTAAGAAGCCCAGAAGTCATTGACTGAGACTCATGCTTCATTTCTATATCAATGGAGATATACGGTTGGTATTGTGTTCCATAAAATATTTTGATTTTCCTGACAAAAAGCTAAACAAAAAAGGCCTAAAGATTTAAAAATAATGGATGTAAAGCAGAAAGTTGAAGAAGATCAATAATCATGGACATATACTTGAAAGAGGCACCTGAATCATAGTCTTTGTTATTTTATTTTACAAGCTCAAGTACTATCGATCGGAAAGTTGAAGTAGAATATCAAAACCATACCTTGCGTAACTTTTTTTTGCGTAACTTTTAAATAGGATATCGCCATTTTGTTCGTACATATGTGCTCTCCATCCTACAAGTTCGAACTTCACAATTAACATGCACAAAGAACTACACGGAGATGTAACTACAAAAAGAAGTAAAAGTGAAACAATAAGATAATAGAAGAAGTGCGAAGCTAGAAAAAAAGGAAATTCTTTTAATTTTTTTTTTGTAAACTGAAGTTCTTTAAACTTCATAAAAACAAAGCTCGATAACTTCTTAAAAAAAAAGTTAAAATCATTGTACGTGAAATAGTTTACTCATAAATATACCTATTACCAAAATCTATCACAATTTTAGATTACAGAAATGAAAAATGTGCGAAAAGAACCAAACAAAAACAAAAACAAAAGATAAATATATGCAAGTAATTTAACATGTAAGTTAATGTTGCATTTAACCACCGCATATTCAAATTTTTAGTACGAATACTATGAATTATGATTCTAAGATATACTCAGAGCAGGGACTATGGGGAGGATAGTGAAACATTTGAATGAGCCCCTTAATTTTTTTTGTAAATTAAATTATTCTAACAGAAAAAATGATTAAGTTATATAAACAATGTTTTTGTAAACTCAGTTAGTTCTGTGAATATTTTTTTTTTAAAAACTAAATCTTGTTCCTTAGATTTCTTCTTTTTATCAATATAATTTTCTTTGTAAATTATCACTATAATTAAAAAAAAATCTTTGTAAATTTTTTTCTTGGACAAGTATAACTAATTCATCGTTATAATTAAAGAAAATTCTTTGTAAAATTATTTTAAACAAATATTAATATGTTTGTATAAGAAAATAGATTGGGGTCCCCAATTCTTCCGGACTGACTCTGGATATATTCATATAAAATCATATATCTAACATTTTTTTTGTTACAAAACACTGATATTAAAGTAAATAATAAAGGAGTTTAAACTATTACAGCCGGAGATAAACTCGACGGCTACACAATAAAAGAAGACTACAATAATAAAAATGACATAGGTGTTAAAAGGGTGGAGAAACCCGTAAAGATGCTTCACTTAAAACCCTAAAACTGATGTTCATAAGAATATACTAGAATTGGGATGCAAACCGACGACAAGAGACCCTACAGCGGGTTTGAAGACGGTTGGTGGACACCAACGCTGATAATGAGACAGTCTCCTTTACTTCAACTAATAAAGTATCTAACTGATAAGACTATTGGATGATTAATTATGACATTTAAGATTAAAAAATGTCATAATTAATACTCAATACACAATTTTAAAAAAAACTTATCAATATAAATGAATTGTTTAAATATATATGTGGTGCAACAACATATAGCATGGTGTACATTTTACCTAAGTCTTGTAATTTTTATCATGTGGGACAATGAATTCATCGTACATGATTTTATCGATGATATTTATTACATAAAATAACTAAAAATTAAAAATTTAAATGAAACTCTTTATCAAATGGAGTTGACATTGAGATAGATCTATTGCATTCGCCTCCATAATTCCTTAAGGAGAACTTTTATCTCCGTTGATATTGGTTTGATAAGTGGTACCACCACCACCACTCCCTCCTCCAATGCCTATACCAAAACCAATGTCCATTCCAAAACCTACTCCTCCTCCTCCTCCATTGCTTGTACCGGTTCCTCCTCCCTTCCCATATCCTTCTCCTCTTCCACTTCCGCTTCCTCAACCGTTACCCCCACCATCTCCACCTGCACCGCCACCACCGTCGCCTCCACTAGCACTACCTTTACCCATACCAAAACCAGCACCATAACCATTACCATAACCATATCCATTGCCAGAACCAGCACCTCCTCCTCCACCTCCTCCACCACCACCTCCCCCTGCTCCACCTGCTGCTCCAACACCAGAACCAGCACCAGATCCGCTTCCCTGACCAGAACCTCCATTGGCACCACCACCTTCTCCGCCACCACCACCTCCACCTCCACCTCCACCTCCTCCTGCTCCTCCAACTCCAATACCAACACCAGCCCCGGAACCGCTTCCATGACCTGATCCTCCATTGGCACCACTGCCTTCTCCGCCGCTGCCTCCTCCACCTTCTCCAGCTCCACCTCTTGCTCCACTAACTCCGACACTAGCACATGCGTCAGATCCGCTTCCATGACCTGATCTTCCATTGGAACCACTACCTTTTCTACCCCCACCGACTCCACCTCCTTCTGCTCCACCAACTCTAACTCCGACACCAGCACCAGCTTCAGATCCGCTTCCATGACCTGATCCTCCATTGGAACCACCACCTTCTCCACCTCCGCCGCCTCCACCTCCTCCTCCTCCTGCTCCACCAACTCCAACACCAGCACCTGCACTGGATCCACTTCCACGACCTGATCCTCCAGTGGAACCACCACCTTCTCCACCCCCGCCACCTCCACCTGCTGCTCCACTAACTCCAACACCAGCACCAGCGCCGGATCCACTTCCATGACCTTATCCTCCATTGGCACCACCACCTTCCCCGCCACCACCACCACCACCATAGCCACCACCATAACCATTCATACCCGCTCCGTACCTTTCCCCATGGCCATATATACCTTTCACCACCATATCTTTTGGAAGGTTGTTTATAAAAACTGCCGCATCCACGCCAACTCCAGGAAGAACAATCATCATCTTCATTGTTATTATCCACATTATCTCCAGAACTCTCCGCAATCAATGCAAAAACAATGCATGAAAGAAAAAGAAACACGTATAAAAATCTTGAGTGAGTAGCCATTGAAGTCCTCTTGTTGGTTTTCAAAGGACTAGAAAGCTAGCTACTTTGGTTTGGTTCCATTTGTGCTTGATTCTGCTCTATATTTATAGTGCGAATCGGCATCGATTATATTTGTTTTTAATATATTAGTTCAAATGTTCAATAGTCAAACCAGTATTGGTCCATATGCATTACGCTTGCTGAGTTTCCAAGGTACGTGACATATTAGGAGCGAAATGTTTTAAAACAAAAATATATATGAGTTGTAAGAAAAAAGTGATCTAATTATTTATTTATTTTGAACAAGATATCTAATGAATTAAGTGAATGCAAAAGTCCTACAAAGTCAAAAGTCAGCTATTCATTGACAAACAGACCAATTTGTTTCTGCGAAAGAGAGTATATTATTTAATATACTAGAATCGGCCCGCAGGGCGGGCGGGATGTAATTGATTTGTAATTTAGTTTATTGTTTGTAATATTTTGTGGTTTGTGTTATATATTTGCATTCACATTTGTAAGATATATGTATAACAATGATTTCTCTCTTAGAAAATTTTAGGTAATGAGTAATTATATGTGATAATTAGATATATTTTGTTTGTTAATTTCAGGAATTATTTTATTCAAAAATTTAAGTGGATGGTTATGGATTATCAGAAACCTAGAAAAAAACAAATGATGTAAATTTTCAATAAGAAATATGAACTCAAATGTTTAGGTGAGATAGGAAAAAAAAAGATAGAAAATATCTAAAAATCATGTTTTCTGTTTTTCAGTTTTTCAAACTTATTTTAACTGTGAAGTGGAGTATAAACAATAATTCAATGGTTTTGACATCTGAAATTACTGCTTACAACCAAAAAGAGTTTCCAAGTATAGAATCTTCAATATACTACTTTTATGCTAATCTATCTTTTCACCTGCAACCCACACTACTTCTGTGTTATTAT
>JABAYD010034279.1:0-10605 GCA_014822095.1 Diplotaxis tenuifolia
AAATTTCCGACGAAATACCGACGAAATGTGAAATTCCGAGGAAATTTTTCCGACGACCATTTTCGTCGGAAAGTCCTCGGAATTCGCTTATTCCGACGAAATACCGACGATTTTTTCCCTCAGAATAGCGCTGTTTTCTTGTAGTGGATGAACATTTACTAACGATGCAATTATTCCTATATACATTTAGATTGATAAATGGTTTTGCATATACGATATTTTCGAATGAGAAAGTTCTCTCCACAGCATATAACCATGACTCTATCACTAACACTCTAAAACTTTTGATAAATTTTGCATTCTATAGATTGCAATCAATTATATTGTATGAAGATGAAACTAATACAAAAAAATGGAACCAATAATACTAAAATAGAAACTTGTAAACTTTGACCACTATATTATGATGCTTCCACAAAAATTTGAATAATTGACTGGTGTCCTTTTTTGATATACAAATGCTCCCGCGTGATGCCAAAAACAAATGACGTATTCGATATGGAGTTTTCAAAGCTAATGTTAAGTTTCAATCAATCAAACATGTGGACCATCATGGATAATGTTGGAAGATCATGTCTCCTTTGTAAGATTTATAACAATTGCGTTGGTAACTTTACTTCTATATAAGATTTTCATAAACGCGCAATTTGTTTGGACAAGAGTCCACATCACCCAATTCCAAAACAATTATTTGCATTAATTTGCTTAAAAGTCAAAAGCAATTTTGGGTAGCAAAAGCAAATTTCTACTCTACATATATGTATAGCACCCATAGGCAATATGTCTTATGTAATGATGTAGTAAGAATATTTCTAATTCATTTCTATGTTTGTTTTTATAATAGTATTTCAAAAATAAATTTAATTTAACTCATTTATTTATTTTAACATAAAATTTTCCATTGTACTCTTTTCGTAAGCATTAGAAAAATCTATTATAATAAATTTTATTATTTTTTGTAAAATATCAAAATACATTCACAGTGTCTAACTACGTATATTTTTTTTTTAATTTCAGGATATTTGAGCCGAAGTTCGACTTACTCCTAAAAGAACAATACTAACAATTAATCTATAGAAATTTGAATATGGTTTCATCTTTGTCTGAAGCAGTGACACCTTAGCTTTTGATAGGATTCGAGGTAGTAATTATGAATATACTATCCTTAGAACAGTATAGATTTTTAGAATACCATTATGTTAATATAAATATTAAAATATGAAAATATATATAATCTGAAATTATATATATATATATATATATATGTGTGTGTGTGTGTGTGTTCTTCCTTGTATTAATATATTAATAAAATTAATTCTTAATTAATAAAATAAAACGATAGGGCTAATATGGAGTTCTGTTTAAAATTAATATATTAGAAATAAGAACAATACTCTTTGTCAGAATAACTTGGAATAAAATTTTTTGTTAGACAGTTGAGAGTATAAGTTGAACAACTAAGATGCCCTATATAGTTAAAATTTTGATTTGTATTTTACATTAACAAATAAAACATTAATAGAAAAGCTCGAAAGTATTATACATATCTAATCTATTAAAATAGAGTCATATTTTTATCTACTTACAAATAGTCTATGTTGGACTATTTCATTTATTTACTTTTATTATTTTCATATAACAAATTTAGTTGTTAGTAAATATACACAATCTTAACATATTATTTACATATTTTCAAAACAAGATACCAAAAGATATTACCAAGTATATTTTCTAATATTTCATTTAGGCAATATATTTTAACATCTTTTTCTTTAAAATAAGATATTTAGTATTTTAATATTTATTTTTAATAGTGGAGTTCGTAACTATTTTTTTTAATTTCATTACAAATGAATATTAATTCAATTTTTTCATTAAGTAATAAAATATCATTTCTATTTATGGATACATAATTCATACTTAAATTAGTACAATAAATAATATATATAACATAACTTAATTACAACTATCTTATAATTTATAAATTAAAAGAGGTACATATGCATGATAACATATATTGAAACAATTTACAACATACTTCAATTGATTAATGCAAAAACTAAAATATATATTTAAAAGATTAACTAATTTTATATTTGACAATATCTAAATAGAATATTAGGATATAATCTAATATATATTAATTTTATAAAAGACAATATTAAATTTAGTTAACATTAATATTATTTGATTATATAGTATATTGCATTATGATTTATAATTACGATTTCTTACGGCTTATTCATAAAAATGTAAATATTTATCAAATATGACATGGATTGAATGTTACATAATTAATTTATATTATAATAATTATGTATTTAATATTATAAGAAAAATTTATTTAATATTATAATAAAATAAACTTTAAAAATGTAAGAAATAAAAAATAAATTTATATTATAAAATACGAATCATGTTAGGATATAACATATCAGTTATGTTTCTAATTTTTATCACATCCTAAAATCCATAAAGTAGCAGTGTATCATTCATATCTGGGTTATATTAGTTTGGTTTCAAATATATCTGAAGTTAAATCCAAAATTTAAAAACACAACATAAGAAGTAATTAATTATTTATATAGAATTGGTTATTTTAGTAATTTAATTAAAAATTAATACTTATTTACTGATACATTTAAAAATAAATATAGAATTAAATATTTAAAATACATATTTATATTTCAAATATTTATACTTGCGATTAATTTGGATATGCGAATCGGTTTTCGAAGTTTCTGGATTTTCATTTTTTTTGGATTATCCGTTTGAGTTTGGATAATAGCACTTCGGATTTAAATATGTTTTGTACCATCCTAAAAGACTTATATAGTATTTTTTTACATTTCGGATCAAATGCGGATCGAATTTTTTATTTGGGTTGATTGTAATTTTGAATGACTGATTTTATATCAAAAAGCTACTTTTTTGACATCAAACAGTTGTTACGTCAAAACATACTTTAAAGTATAGTTTTATCTTTAGAGTTAAGTTTTCATACGTTGACTTAATTTGTATAAATAGGAGTAAAGAACGTATAAACTAAAGCGGTGAGTGTAACATGGAAGAAAGTTAAAATAACCAAGATTTGGAAACAAGGCAATTTTCCTAGTGGCTTACTCTTAGCCACTAGACCATTGGGCGCCATGTAACAATGGTATTACTCGGTATGGACGACCACAACACAAGTTGTTCTGTTGAACTATTAATGAAAGAAAACCCCGACCATGTTGCAGCGTTTGATATTAGGAATGGTTTCTCAGCCATAAAATAATACTTCTCTTTTAATAATTATAATTTATATATTTTTAAAAAATATACAATTGTAAACCGACAAATGAGGATTATTGAAATTTGAAGGTGTAAACGTGGACGGACTGTCCAATGAGAATCCGTATCTGTTTTCGCTCCATTTTCTGTCTATTTTTATGATTTTATCTTAAAATACTCGATAAAAATAAAAACTGATGTGTTCGAGGTGCTCAAGTTTCCGTGTTATAGTACCATTTTCACTTTCTCCACAGCCAAAGAAAACAAATAATGGCGATCTCTTTGCTCTGTCTTTGCGTCATTACTTTCCTTACATTAATCTTTCTCGTTAAAAAGATTAAACACTTCAAATGGAATCTCCCTCCAACCCCTCCTACGTTCCCGGTCATCGGAAACCTACACCAAATCGGAGAACTACCTCACAGGTCACTTCAAAGTCTAGCCCAAAGATTCGGTCCTGTGATGCTTATTCACTTTGGTTTTGTACCTGTGGTTGTAGTCACATCAAAAGAAGCAGCTGAAGAAGTACTCAGAACCCACGACCTAGACTGTTGCAGCAGGCCGAAGCTTGTGGGGACAAGGCTACTCTCACGGGACTTTAAAGATGTGGGTTTCACACCTTACGGAGAAGAGTGGAAGGTGCGTCGCAAGTTCGCGGTCCGTGAGCTTTTCTGTCTGAAAAAAGTTCAGTCGTTTAGACATATCAGAGAGGAAGAATGTAACTTTCTTGTCAAGAAACTGTCCGAATCTGCCGTGGATCAAACTCCGGTTGATTTGAGCAAAACCCTTTTCTGGTTAACTGCGAGTATCTTGTTTAGGGTTGCCTTGGGACAGAACTTCCACGAGAGCAAGTTTATCGATAAAGACGAGATCGAAGAGCTTGTGTTTGAAGCAGAGACTGCCCTAGCTAGTTTCACTTGTTCTGATTTTTTCCCTGTTGCTGGACTTGGATGGCTTGTTGACTGGCTTTCTGGTCAACACAAGAGGCTTAACGATGTTTTCTTGAAGCTAGATACTCTGTTTCAGCTTGTGATTGATGACCATTTGAGTCCAGGAAGAACTAAAGATCATGATGACATCATTGATTCTATGTTGGATGTGATTCATAAACAAGGCAAAAATGATTCCTTGCAGTTCACGGTAGATCATATCAAGGGCTTTCTTGCGGTAAATCAAGAACTCTCTAACTTTTTTTCAGAACACCACTTAATTATTGAAACTAATTTTTTAGATACAACAAGAGAGAATTATTCATCCTTTTTATTCACAAGAATAAATTATTATAGCAAAATAAGTGAGAATAGATAAATTCATAAGAAGTTGCAGCGGATTCTAGAACTCTCTAGTTTAAACACACTAACATTTGATATTGTTTTAGTTTTAACTTAGTTTTATCGGTTTGTTTGGTAGAATATATTTCTAGCAGGGATAGACACAGGGGCCATCACCATGATATGGGCAATGACGGAGCTCGCTAAAAACCCTAAACTGATGAAAAAAGTTCAAGAAGAGATCCGAGAGTGCCTTGGCAACAATAAGGAGACAATCACCGAAGAAGATGTCGAAAAAGTTCCTTACTTGAAGCTGGTAATAAAAGAAACATTTAGATTACATCCAGCAGCTCCCCTTATACTCCCAAGGGAAACAATGTCTCACATGAAAGTTCAAGGCTATGATATTCTCCCCAAGACAAGGATCTTGGTCAACACTTATGCGATAGGAAGAGATCCTAAACTCTGGACAGAACCGGAAGTGTTTAACCCCGAGAGGTTTATTGATAGTCCTGTAGATTATAGAGGACAGCATTATGAGCTATTACCATTTGGGTCTGGTCGAAGGATGTGTCCTGGGATGCCCATGGGGGTCGCTACTGTTGAGTTAGGACTCTTGAACTTACTTTACTTCTTTGATTGGAGTGTTCCTGATGGCATGACACATAAAGATATCGACACAGAAGAAGCTGGTACTCTTACTACGGTCAAGAAAGTACCTCTTAAGCTTGTTCCAGTTCGAGTTATGTGATCAGAACAAACTCCAGAGGTTTAAGATTTTATGAATAAAAGGATTGTATATGCAGATGCTATAAGCCATATGTATGAATACTATTTTTAATGTTTGCTTATTTGTTGGTTCCTTGGCCATTGGAATATACACGTTCAAGAGACTGGTAAACTGGATATGTGTAACGTGTTACCATATTATAAGGCTGGGCCACATAGATGGATTTTAGAAGGACCGGCCCTTCTATTAAAACACGTGGGGATATTAAAACATGTGGAGCAAAAACTATATAAACAAGAAAGCATAAAAACTATTTTTATTGGTATAGAAACTTTTGTCATGTTCTTCTAAAACAAACTAAATCTTTCATTTCACAACCACAAAAGTTGTATCACGGTTTTTTTTAACCAACACAATACAGAGCACCTAAAACGTTCAGATATCCAAACAAGATGTACAAAGTTTTGCATAAAAGTAGTAAAATATAAACATTCCGTCCCAACTTATCTGTTTTATATTGTTTACTTAATTAGTGTATATATATTTTCACAAATTAAGAAGATTATCTTGTCAAAATCACCTTTGAACAAGATTATTTGGTATGTAATATGTATTCGTTTCATTATTAGTACATATTTCATTTATAAGTACCTAATCACTCTTTGTTAATTTAATATGATTTAAACGTGTGAATTTTTTATTTATGCAACTCACAATATTATAGTTGAATTATGTAAAATATTTTTAATCAAATTAATAATTATTCTTTAGTTTTAAAATCTAAGATGTAATTATGAAGAGATTTCACGTGAGGCCTGCAAAATACGTTGATTACTTTGATAGTATCAAATTTTATAAGATTATAAATTTAATTATATTTTTTGATGTCATAAATGGTAGAATAATAATTTGTATATCCTTGTAAGTTATTTTGCAGTTGATTGAGCAAGAAATTTTCTTTTCCATTTAGAATAAAATATTAGTTAACTACTTTTGGCAATTCTCCTTAAGAAATCATAATTATGATATTCGTATCTGGCTGATGACCAGAAAAATGCATGCATATATATCAGTATGTATCTTTTGAACAAAAAAAAAATATATATCAGTATGTATCTAAAAATAGAATTGAAAACATATATATATGTGAACGGAACTCATGTTATGATAAAATACAGATTATTTCCTTTCCCTCTATATATGGATGTCCCTTCCATATGATTCACAAACCCCAAAACAAAATTAATTTAAGCAAAAACATCAGATAAAATTTTACATGAAGACAACAAAAGTACTAGAACGCATGTTGTGCACTTGTGCTTCATGTTCTTCCTATTGTTCTCCATCATCAAAAACATGGCATCTCCTCTCTCTACAAACTCCCGTTGGATCATCAACGAAAAAGGACAAAGAGTGAAGCTGGCGTGTGTGAATTGGCCAGCGCATCTGCAGCCTGTGGACCTGTGGTAGCGGAAGGGCTGAGCAAGCAACCGCTTGATGCCGTGGCCAAGAAGATAATGGCAATGGGTTTCAATTGTGTTAGGTTAACTTGGCCACTAGATTTGGCTACAAATGAGACATTGGCTAGTAATGTTACTGTGAGGCTATCTTTTCGGAGTCTTTGTCTTAGTGATGACATTTCAAGGTATTGATATAATATTTTCTTGGATTCTTTTTCGAATAGAATAGAGAATTAACAGATTAATGATGACAAAACAAAACTATTAATCTATTTTTGAAAGTATTGCTTTCTGAAAGTTTCAAATTATAAAAATTCGCATAAATGTAAGTTTATATACAAAGAAATATCAGTCAGAAATGATATTTTCAACTAACTAACAACTCCCTTATATATATATATATATATACATTTATGTACAAGCTAGTTGAATTTATATAACAAATAAATTACTTTTTCCTTTGAAACTGAAAAAGAAAAAGAAATTGTGCTTTTTTCTTTTTTTCAGAGCGTGGTGACTACGTTGGGAAACCACAATTTGATGGTGGTATTAGACAACCACTTGACCAAGCCAGGGTGGTGCTGCCGCTACAACGACAGCAACGGTTTCTTTAGCGATGCTTTCTTTGAACCTAGCACGTGGATCGCTGGTCCGACTAAAACCAACATTATCGGCAGCTTTTAGAGCAATCCTTAGGTGCTGAGGTCCCACATTTTTGTAAAACCGAGGTCAAATGTCCTTAATTAACAAACGTCTATGGAATGTCCTAACCATTTGTGAACGTTTTTCAAAAAAATAAAAATAAATAATTTTTTTGTCTGAGAATTTGTGAACCTCCTAGCGATAATGATGTCCTAAAATAGCCACTATCTTTAAAGGTGTTCCCAATGTCGTTGGTATGAGCCTCAGAAAAACGAACTTAGGAACTAGACAAAACGTCGACGATTGGTTCAAGAACGTATATTTGTATAACTTATTCGTACTTGACATTATTGATTTGTTGTTTGTTATGTAAATTTGTTTTTATAAGCATTATTTCGTTACAGAAGGTAATATATATAGTTTTGATACATATTATATAAATATCAAAGTTATTACATACATTAGGGATCAGTAATCGAAGATCAGAATTATATCTGCTCTATGTAATAAGGGAGTGCTGAATCAGATATGATAATAATAATAAAAAAAATACCTCTAAATCTTTTTAAGTCTGATTATACATGCATATAGATACATGCAACAAGGAGCCGAGGCAGTTCACGGAGCAAACCCTAACGTACTTGTAATCCTTTCTGGCCTCACCTTTCTTTCGTCCGATCACGACCTGTTACCCTAACTTTCTCCGGAAAACTCGTCTTTGAGATCCATCAATACTCTATCCCCTACACAGATTTATGGAGTTCCAAAAATCCTAATGATGCATGCGGGGAGATTCTGAAAATCATGGACGACGGAGGCGGTTTCAACCTCCGAGACTTCCCGGTGTTTCTTAGTGAGTTTGGAATGGATGTGAGAGGTCGAAGTCTTGTCCAAAATCGGAATTTTGGATGTCTGTTAGGTTGGGCGGCAGAAAATGACGTAGATTGGTTGATTTGGGCACTTGCTGGAAGTTATTATCTCAGAGAGGGTGTGGTCGGAATGGTTGACTATTACGGTCTCTTGGATTCGGATTGGATAAGTGTTCGAAACAGCAGTTTCTTGCAAAGATTGTCTCTGATTCAATCCTCGCTTCAAGGTAATCCACATGTTTTTGTTAGTAGATTTTTTTTTGAATTTTTATAATGTATGGCATGAAGATTCGAATTTCGAATATATGATACTTGATAGTATAAAATCAATCTTTGCTTAGTTAAAGCAAATAAAACATACATAAATAATCTTTAAATTACAATTCAAGCTAGTTTTGTTAGATATGATTAATAAATTACAATTGTTCTTCGGAATAATAATCTTTCGATCAGCCAAAACTTGGTTTAATTAACTATATGGATAGTTGAATAAAAGTTAGTAAATTTACTTATTCAAGTTTTAGCTGCAATGATTTGTTTGTTAAAATTTCACTTTTGGTTAACTAACTTGGTTTACCAGGACCGGATCATCAGCCCAAAATAATCCATCTTGTTTTCCACCCGTTGTCCGGACTTTGCATCATACATTCTTTCTTAGATCTAACTAAGGTCAGTCTAGGTCGATGTAATGAATCTCAACCATGGAACTACACTACTAACAATACCTTACAACTTCAAAATAATTCTCTATGCTTAGTGACTGGACCAAATGTGCCGGTTAATCTCACTGAAACGAGTTGTTCGAGCTCTAATTTGTGTAAATGGCAAACCATCTCGGCCTCTAATATGCTCTTAGCTGCGACGTCAACTAATAACTCTCTTTGTCGTGATGTCAATGGACACAATAACCTCATGGCTACGAACTGAAAGTGTGTGAACGGCGAAGATGGCTCGTGTGATCCTATGAGCCAGTGATTTAAGATCGTTAAAGTCAATATAAAATTATATTTTCTTCGCTCTATGGGATTCAAAATTAGTAGAGTAACTCATGAGCCATATAATGTTAGATTAAGTTCCCCTTATGAAAGTTCTAATAAAGACTTGCTATTGCATTTGGATTTACTTAGCAGTTTTTGCAACAGTAAACGAAATGTAACATGTACGGTTCAAAATCCATCGAAAAAAACTACATGATTCTATAATTGTTGTGTCAAAAGACCCAAAACCGCAGAGCTCTGTTAATGTGATTACTCTCAACAAATTATCATCGGTAATTAGTATGATCAACTTTTTGACGTAGCTTATCTACATGTATATGAAATCATGAGACATTCATTATAAACTAATTACATGATCATTCCACTTATAGTAACACTACAAGAAAACATGGGAGTAGCGACTACAATTTACGACTACAAATGTGTAGTCATAAATTGCCATCGACTTTACGTCTACATTACGACTAAACAACATTTCGTCGTACATTAGTCGTAATATTGCTACGAATAAAAGTAGACATAAATGAGGTGTACATTACGACTAATTTACGACGATAACGTGTTGTCAAAGCGAACTGGTCGTAATAGTTTCGAAGCTAATTCGTTGTAAATCATCGACCCTAATTGGTCGTAAAGTATGTCTCATTTACGACAAATATTTTATCGTCGATGCCAATTAGTCGTAATGCATTCGAAGTTAATTGGTCGTAAGACATTCGAAGCAAATTGGTCGTACTTTACCACTCAACTACGACAGACATAGTCCCTATAAATACCATGTGTTCCTCCTCTCAACTAAAACAAAAGATTTAAGAAATCTTTGAAAAAAAAAGAAAGAAAGATACTGGGATCACAAGTAAGCAAATATTAATCCGAGATTTATGTATAAACGTAGGTCTCGCTTAGAATATACTGACTTGTGATTCCAGTATCTTTCTTTTCTCTTTTTTCAAATATTTCAAATGTCGTCCCTAATTGGTAATAAATTTTTCTAGTCGCCCATTAGTCGTAATTTGATTCTATATTACGACCAATTCACGACTAATTTTTCAGTTACGAGCAAACGGTTGTTCATTGGTAGTTTAGAACGTAAGTTCGTTGTACCATTGTTTCCTACCAAAACCGAAATTTCTCTATAAATATGAGCGTATCCCTCACTCTTAAAATGCAGAAAAAAAGAAAAAAACAAAAAAAAATGTCTAGAAATATTTATGAGCTTCAGAGTTGGATGTATGTGCATAAAGATTCAAGGGGGAGAGTAACAGATGAATTTCTCAATAGAGGAGAGATATTCATGTACCAGGCCAAACATACGTCTCTTACACAAGAAAAGGGTAAAATGTTTTGTCTCTGTCGTAAATG